>CAUHTR010001581.1:0-74885 GCA_959609185.1 Schmidtea polychroa | reverse complement strand
AATAAAGCTTTACACAAATTGTTATTTGAACTTATTTGCAATAATCATTTAGAATAAAAACACATTTATAAAATTGTACTGAGTTTGTAAATATTAATAATTGATACAAGTTCAGGAGTGCTTGGTAAATAAATATCTTAACAGTTTCGCCATTCACATTCAATCTAGAGCTAATGACAATTAAAATGACAACGAAAGCTCAGAAATATATTTGAATAAAATTTCATAAAAGACAAGCACAAAAGCTATGATAAAATATAATTAAATTATAAAGCATGAACCAATTTGACCAAATATTGTCATAAAACAGATAAAGTTGATACTCATTGATACTAATGTCAGCTACTCATACAAGGGCTGGCATGACATTCTCAAGAAATTTCCTCAAAACATTTCCCGCTGGATAATAGTTGCATACAACAATAACTCGAGTGTCATTGTCTTTCGTTAAGAAAGCTTTTCCAATTCCAATTTCTTTTGTTGACTTCCAAATCATTTGAGTAAAGTTTCCTGATAATCAAATGTAAATTACAGCCTTTTACAACAAGTAAATGGTTTTTCCAATTTTACGGACGGTGAGAAAGAAATTGAAATCGAAATTAAAAAATAATTGAAAATATTGTTTAGCGGGATCGAATCGGAATTAAAACATGAAAAAGTGTTCTGGGATCGAGTCAACGTCAAGGAATCACATAAAATGTGCAAATTCCAAAAATCGTTAAATAGTTAATTTCTGGAATTAAATTTGGTAAATTTGATCACGAAAAGAATGGATGATGGGAAACAGTAAGGTGTGGTAATCTAATTTTTAAATGAATGAAAATTTTTATTGCTAAGTTGTGGAAAACTTTGAAATTAAAAATTTTGAATTAAAAAAACATTTTTCGAGAAAATGATTCCATCATTTGCCAGGCATCCTAATTCGTATTATATACAAAACATATGTCAACGGACTACTGACACAATAGTTATAATTTAATGAATTAATATTTCAACTGTAAATCAATGATTTTTCTATTTAGCAAAAAATCATTGATCTATAATCGAAATTTAAATGAAAATAAATGAAATTCCAAAAGGGAAAACAGATCAAAAGTGAAAAAAAAGAAAAATGATCATACTTAGTATTTATTTTATTATAAGAACTTTTTTCAATTTTCACCTCTGATTTCTTTTCAATTGACATTGTGTATTTATTAAAAAAATTTGAATATGAATCAGTAAAGATATCGATGTTTTTTTTATATTCACGAATTTTAATTTATAAATGAAAATGACTAATAACAGAAATATAATTCGATGAAATTATTTTGATTATCATTGTCAAATACAATAAATGGAAATCAATAACAATGCAACGAATTAATTACATAATCTCAATAAATTCTATGTTAATTATTGGAGATTATAATTTATTTCTAAAAATATTTAACAATTTTAAGGACTTCGAAACTTTTTTAAAATTAAAAGATGCTTTGAGAATTAATATTAGGAGTCCCCATTATGTCCACATAATGATCCGATATTATTTAAACCTAATCTCACGAATTGGTAGTATTTCCCAAGTATCTTGACGGGAAACACCAAACAATGCCTATACTTCAATGGCGGACTGTGTATCAAGTATTGAATCAACTTTAATAAATGCCAGCTCAGTTTCAAGTAATAATGTAGATATGAAGCTATATGATTTTGGCATGTAGAATATGTTATTTTGATAATCGCAAATAGACTAAAAATTGATACAAATTTTTATCATTGAAATTCTATTTTGAAATATACAATTTATTTTAAAGAATTTAATAATCACCAATTTGAGATTTTGTTTCGAGGTGGTTTTGCTTTGTATGATTCAAATAAGGATGGAATTTTCTTGAAAACAAAAGGTATTTAAATGACAGGAAAGTATTATATAATATTAATAAATTGAACGATTATTAGGAAAGTAGAATATTTGGTACTTCCGTGTTATCTTACCCCAAAAATTAAATTTTAAAATACAATTAAAATAACAATATAAAAAATGAGAGAATACATTATTAATGACGTTATTGAACATTATTGAACATGAATTTATTAAGGCTATCTGTGATTTATGTGATTATGTGAGTTTATGTGGCGCAAACGTGTTCTAAGCAACAGTGCCGATGAGTACGACACTATTCTCAACGACATTGTGGTTTTCTGGCCACCTGGATGACCATTTACAAACTCTTTACAAACATTTGCTGAGTTTGTAACTGTGATTTAGAAAATAAATATAATAATTATGTGTTCTTTTTTAATTTAAGTTTTGGGGGTAAGATAACACGGAAGTACCGAATATTTGACTAGAAGAATGGTTGATTAATTTATCTATTTATATATTTTAGGTTCAATTCCCTTAATAATTGATAAATTTCGCAAATGAATAACGAAACTTTGCAAAATGAAATTTATTGAGTATCCTGTAAACCTACATTTCAAATCAATTATGATACATTGCATTGGAATATTTTCTGTTAACTTCATTATTATAGTTTTACGGGTATTAGGATCAGGGTTTTCAGGGTTAGCAGCTTTATGCTGACCAAATTCATGAATTACATTCAATTCAAATGATGATTATTTCTTCGGTGCTAAAACTTGCTAAATATGGTTAGCAATCTAACCAAGTTAATATTAGAATTCTTTAAAGAATTCTACATCAAAAAATTATAAAATTTTAAAAACCACCGAGTAAGGAATAATTAGCACATGTGCTTTAACACTCTAATAGATTTTTGGTGAACACAATGTATATTGTTTTCCTTTGGTAAGTTCAAAAGTCTATCAAAGGTTTCCTTAAATAATCTTTCTTCAAAAAACTTTGAAAAGCTAGTTTTATTAAAAAGTGAAACAAGATTAGATAACCTTTATCAGCATTCTAAAAATTTGAAAATAGATTTCATGATCAAGCCTTTAATCATGTTTCAATTATATTTGTAACGAGTAGTAGGGTTGCCAACTCCAACAAACTCGAACCCGTGAAATTATAAAATTGCAAACAGTATAACGCTTAAGAAATAATATAACAGGTGTTTTTTCACTTTTTGTTTTACACTTGTTAGTGATTTTAACTATATGATGACTAATACCATAAAGATTTAAACAAAACAATTAGTTTTACATATTACATAGTACAGTTTACAAATCATGCTATTTTTGTTTATTTTTAAAATTGTATTTTTCTTGTCGTTGGGCTGACACTGCAATAGCTTTGGTGATTTTAGAGAAATCTAATAAAAGTTAAAACTTCAAAAACTGCACTTTTTTCTTGAAAAATTGTAAAATATTGTAAAAACGGAAAGACGGGATATTTACATCTCACGGGTCAAAGTTAACCTGGAGACGAGACGAAAGCCGATTCCGGGAGACTCCCGGCAAAAAGGGAGAGTTGGAAAGCCTAATAAACCGTTATCCGTAGCTTTTAATATAAGTGGTGCGTTCCATAAGTATTCAGACTACCTTATAAAAATATTAATACTTTAACAATATTTAACATTTTTAGCAGCGTGAGAGTACATTTTCAATTTATCTGTCAAATAATACTATAATGCTAAATTCTTTGTTTTTCATAGTGATAACAGTGATCAAATATGGAATCAATTGTAGAGAACATTTGGCAATAAGTATGCTCCTCTTGTACTACAATCATCGAGTGGATTGGCCAGTTCAAACATGGTTACAGTCAGTGTTTGATAATGAGAATGGTCGTACTTGTTAAATTTCTCACCAAAAAAATGGAATATTTGCAAATTGTAAAGGAAGAACGCCGAATGTGTGAAAACCAGAAGGAATGCTGCCAGGAAAACCTCATTTTCTATGGATATGGTGACCAATTCTTAATTTCTTACTATGGACGAAACTCCTTTATCCCTAGACGATCCTGAGATAAAGCGTGAGTCTGGCGAATGAAAAGTCCCTGAAGAAACAAGTTCCAGGAAGATGAGATCTGGAAAATGTCATAATCTGTACGGATTTCGTTTGGAAAAGGTCTGTGAATTCCAACTAGTACAAACAACTGAAAGTCATGTGGTTTCCCATATATAGCTCTTCCAAAACAACGCCATAATCCTCAAAAGTACGGAAACAATGATATTGTTTCAGCATAATAAAGTTGCTCATTTAGATGACCCTCCAATAAAGTCCCAATATTGCGCCAAGTGACTTTATATATTCAGGAATATGAAGAAACATTTACAAGGAAATATATACCAAAATGCTGCATATTTGAACATTTCTTGAAAAATGAAAGCCAAATTTTCTTCAAAAATGTATTTTTGGAACTCTTGCATCGTTGGTGGCAGTGTGTGAACCCACAATGGGTCTTATATTGAAAAATAAACACTGCATATCCTTGTTGTTCTTATGTTAAAATATACCATTCCTGTTGGTTTCCTTTAGCACCTAGTCCACGAACTTCTTGAACGCACCCCGTATTTCCAATTCGAAATCCAACTAACAAATTCAAAAAAAAGAAGACGAGAATTTGATTTTCTTCCACTATGAAATTACTATTGTCATAAAGCCCATTCCGGTAATTTAGAAAAAGAATACATCATCATAACTCATAAAAAGATATCACTACTTTTACCAACTGTTTCTCTTTAATGTTTAATTGGTCTAACATGTGATAAAGACAGCAGAAAACTTATTGCAATTTAATAAAAAAAATTATAATTTGAAAATCAAAATTCAAATGAGAGAAAATTTTAAAATCAAAATCTAGAAGAATTTTTATAAATTATTATCGGTCATAAATTGAAATTTAACAAAATAAGTAAAAAATAACTATTTTGAATAACTGTTTTTCCTTTGTCTCTTCATTCCTAATTTATTTAGTATCCCGGTACTCCATAACACAACTCTTTTTTCTACCTACTTGAATAATTTCAGAAAAATTTGTAAATATTTCTAATCATTGAATAATGAAATATCACATTTTAGGAGATTTATTTGCCTAAGTAATTGTCATTGTTTGCTCATCATTTTTTAAATATTTTATAAAAAATCTTTGACAGAATGTTGTAGAATAAAGTGAAAATTTAAATTTAATATATATAAATTTAGTCAGTATAAATTTATGCCAACATATATTAAAGAATGATAATTAAACTATCGAAATATACAATATAAGGTAAAATATTAATTAAAAAAATTTTTAAATAACAAATCTAACCTATTCCTTGCACATTGGCTGGCTCTTTTTCATATGCAAATTTTGAACTTTCTGCATACCAATGATCAGCTACTTGATCAGCTTTAATAATAATAATAATAATAATAATAATAATAATAATAATAATAATAATAATAATAATAATAATAATAATAATAATATTTTTACATATACAGTAGAAAGCGGCTATAGTGAAATTTCAAAGGACGTTTATACACAAAATTAATAATAGAAATCTTCGATAGTGACTACAATTAGAAGATGACCCTTAACGTAGCGTTTCTCCACTGTATTGTATTGTGGAAGTCAGTAAAAAATAATTTTATGATTCCATATAGAAATAAAAATATAATTCATATTACCGGTGTAATCACATTTTCCATTGCTCCACCTACTTGCAATATTTTCTCCCACCCTATCACCTTTATACGAATTATTACTATTAGACAGAGTTGATTTTTGTACGAGTTGTTCTGCCCAAGTCTGAGCAAGATTATCCAACTCCTAAGAGTCGTAATCAAAACTAAATACGTTGAATTAGCAACAGTAACTAACTCTATTGTGCTTCAATTTTAGTACTCCATGTTTCATTCGGTATCTATTGATAGAACAGACAGTGTCTCGAACAAACTGTCGTAATTGCCTCTTCTCAGCTTTGAGAATATCATCGGACAATACCTGAAATCCATGGCATAATAAAAGATGTGTTTAATACCCATACCAATACTAAAATACACAAATATCTCTATTCTGACTTGTTTGTGCAAGAATTTATTTACATGAAACTTGATACGATTAATTAATGCTATCTAACAATCATTTCGAGTATGATTAAATTGATGTGTTTAAATCGAACAAAATAATTATATCTGACCTTAAAAGGTCTTATCAATACTAAATATAGGTGACGTACGTTGTGTGTATAATAATTATTGAGAATGAAAAAGAAATTAATGTGGGGTACTAATAATATTTTAAAACAAAATAATTATATTAAAAACTTTCTCTGTGAATGGCCCTACGAATAATTGTTCCAGTTATTCAACAATTCAAAAATGCGTACACAGAGAATAAAAGAAGGGCCTAAATCTCAAGCTTGTTGATTTTAATTTATGTGAATGCATTTGAGTGAATTGGTACCTTACCTTAAATAAAATAGAAATAAAAAGTTGTGTGGTTATTGTTTACATTTCCTAGCATTTTTCGCTTGCCTGCTAATAATAAATAAAATTTATGTCGGCCTCCTTATCTTTCAAACTCATGGAATCAATTCCACTATAATCTCAAAAAATATGACCATGAACTATTTCCCGTTACTCTCAATTTCCTTAATTGAGAATTTTTAATTATTGATTCTTAACAATTATTTCCAAATATTAGCTTGGGATCATGTGAGATTGTTTTTTAAACATTTAGAGACTTTGAAAGTTAAATTAATTACTCATGAACATTAAAAAATATAAAAAAATAACAACAATTTTCTAGTGAAAAGTGATATTTTAAAATATTTCTTTAAAGTGATTCAAAATTAAAATTAAAATTCTGGCAAATATTGAGCCAGTAAAACAATTGCGTTATAAATGTAGAGACATGAAACTAATTTGCATAAAGTTTTTATTGAAAACGATCATAGAAATATTTGCTCCAGCAGTCAATGTTTCCATGGGTACTTGATCTGGCAATCGTACTGAGATTGTTGATGAACTCGCATTTGTACATGTCGACTACAGTATCATACGATGTGAAAGTATTGGCATCATTACCTGGAATAACTTTCATCATTAACCCCTTTTGGCAATCGAAGACGGATGGGTCAGTCCGGTTCCGTAACGAACTTTATCATGAGAATCACTAGAATTGTGAATTCTAAAGAAAATTTCTATGGTTGGATAGAAGGTATTGATGATCAAGCTCATCAACAGAGAGATCTCAGCTAGGAAAAAAAAGGTTTCTACTTCTCGAATGTTTGGCATATTTTTTTTATTGATTTTGATGAGAGTTTATAATTGAGATGTCGAAAGATACATGAATTGTTATGTTTTTTGAATAAAAAAATATTTAAACAATCATTTTAATTTAATTAATTTAATAATATATTTTAAATTTAATTATTAAAGTTGATAATTTTATTAATGTGAAAGTCAGAGGCGCTACAATAAAAATTGGTAAAATCAAGTTTTAACTTGAAACTTTTTATTACTATAATCAATAAATCATAGAAAATGTCTATTTTAAAAATCAAAAATAGACAACACAAATAATGATAAATAAAAAATAAATTAAAAACAATTCTGACAAATATTGAGCCAGTAAAACAATTTAGTGTTACAGAAATTGATAAAATCAAGTTTAAACTTGAAACTTTTTATTACTATAATCAATAAATCATAGAAAATGTCAAAATGAAAAATCAAAAATAGACAACACAAATAATGATAAACCTGAACCACTTACACAAGTTGATGTTATTTCGCATTCGCTCTTTCAATAAATCGCTACTTTTACACAGCAATCAGCGAGAATTTCAAATTTTTATATAGCAATTTTATCTTTTTACCGGGAAGTTTAAAACTTTATAAAGTCATAAAACTGTCGAAATATATGGCTATGATTAATACATTGTTAATAATAATATCATAGTAATAATTTAATTAATTATAAAATAATGTTTTAATTCACTTTATTTATATATATTGTAAAATATTGAAAAAACAAGATAAACTTCTTATAGTAAAATTTTAGATACATTCCAAAAACCCTTTAAGACAGTAGTTCTTAAGCTGGGGTCCATGGACCCCCAGGGGGTCCGCGAACGGGTTCCTTTTATTATTTATCTTTTATTATTTTTGTTTGAAGCTGAATAAACAGATTTATAAATAATTATTAAAAAATGTATGTGTTTTACTATAAATTTATTAATTTTTTAACATTTCAGGGGTCCGTCGGTACCAATTATATATTTATGGGGTCCATAAGTTTGAAAAGATTAAGAACCCCTACTTTAAGATGAGATAA
This sequence comes from Schmidtea polychroa, assembly GCA_959609185.1. Lineage (NCBI taxonomy): Eukaryota > Metazoa > Platyhelminthes > Tricladida > Dugesiidae > Schmidtea > Schmidtea polychroa. Next base: position 66,670 of record CAUHTR010001581.1, on the reverse strand, counting down.
AGAACTATATTTAGTCTAAAAATCGTATAAAAATGTTGGAAACTAAAAGTTTTGATATGCATACGAATAATATAAATATATGCAATTTTATTGAGCAATAAAACTTAAAATACATAATTCATAGATAAAAGATAAGTAACACAAGTAAAAGGAAATCTGTTAATCCAAAATTAAGAATAGAAAACTCATAATTAAAAATAGAAATAATATTTAGTTACATAATTATTATTTGTCGCTATTTGATAATAAGTGCAATTTTTTGCAACAAATTGGAGACTTTCGTCCGGTAATGCTGTTTTGAATTGCCTAACTACTTTCCAAAAGGTCTTGTGATATCCATTTCATATTAAAAAAATCTTATAGATAGTTGAACTTTTGGGTTTAAAGATTTTTATAAAACTCTTGATACCCAGGATCAATTTTTAAAAAATGATTCACAACATATTTCCCAAATATCGTGTTAGATTAAATAAAATTTTCGAAAATGTAAAGGTTTTTTGAACGGTGTAACTTCAAATTCGTGTAAAAAGAGTAGGGTGTACCGTAAAATTACGATTAAAGACTCGTATACCAAATTTGTTTACTGTACCATTGACATGATTTGTAAGAGACTCTTAATTATGAATTGGTTTTAATTGTTGATCAAACAGCACTGTGGATTAATTTGTCTTTTGTGATAGTGCCTACTTCCTCCAAGTATGCACGTCTGAAATAAACCGCGAACCCATAATACACGACACCGAGCATTCATCTTTTACGAAATGAAAAGACAAACTGGTGGGACCTCTAAACTACGCTGGTATCAATGATAACTACGAAGCTAATTACTCTATAAAAGTTTGCTCTAATATTGGATCGAATTATGAAATTGGAAAGACGATTAATAAAAGATATATATATAAGTTATAACTAGGATAACCCAATGCAATATTTTACAATAAATGCAATTTTGTATAAAATAAATGCAATTTTTTGCAATTATTGAAATATTAATACTTCGATCATTCTATCTAAAAAATTATTAAATTATTTTTATTTGAATATATTTTATATTTTAATTTTAGATAATTTGCTTTCGTTTAAAATTTGCCCATAGATGCCGAAAAATAAAAATTCAAATGGCGAATTATGCAGAAGATACGTTCGTAAACATGGAAATTATTTTCGGAAAACCGTTTACAATTTTTTTTTGCAATTTCTGTTGTATAGAAATTGACATTGCTAGAAAATCAAACATTGGTTCTAAAAACCAAAAAGCACATAGAACTAAGTGCAAGAAGTCAAAACACAAGACAGACAACCCTAATAGATAAATCGCCCCAGTGATAGTTGAAGCATTTTTATCTGCAAATATACCGTTATACTAAAAATTAAAGCTCTCTTCAACCATTTTAAAATACCAATACCATCAGAAACAAAAGCATGAAAACAATTGGATGTGCTCGCTAAAAAATTTACAAATTTCTGTCAGTTTAGATAATAAAGAAGTATAATTAATATCAGATGAAAGTGAAATAAACAATGACTTATGACAATAAAATTGACCATCAAATTTATATAAATGAACTATTAGAAATACAATAATTTAGAGCGAAAACTTTTCCATTGTCTAAACCGATACCAACAAGCTCAAATAAATTATTGAAATAAAATATGCAGAAATCATTGTTAAGGAAATAAAAATTTTAGTGTGGTTCTACTGCTTCTGCTCAATAAATGTATGGCTTGGTGAGATAGGCTGGACGTGAAAATGCAAATGAAAATAAAAATGTGCAAAATGAGATTAGAAGCGATTTCAAGAAGCAAAATAATCACATCGTTTGACACATAAGGAATCTAAAATTGGGGTAAAAATTCTATGGAATAGTTTGAATAGAAGCATTACTGTACAGATTTCAACCGGAAAATTTGAATTTGCAAACCTCATAGGCAAGAGTTTAGAGTTTGAAGGATTGCCTTTAAGAAAATTTTGATTGGTTTTTATACCGTGAGATATTTAAAAATACTCTAAAGATTTCTATAAATTAATTGTAATAAAAGAAGTATTTTGTAAAGGAAACAATTCTTTTAAAGTAAAAATAATTATCAAGTAAAACTTTTAATAATTAGAATAGTTAAAATCATATTTAAAATTACAATAAAAAGTTTAATAAAGTTTTATTAAATATATATGTTTATTAAAATATAACTAAAATTAATTTAAAAAATGAATAACAATAAAAACTACAGTAATTAAAAATCGTATGTTGAATGTATGTATGAATATTTAAAAAGATCCTGCATAGTTTGCATTTTTCTAACTTTGTTTATATTTTGAGTAATAAAAAATACATTTTATTGAAAGCGTGAATTTAATTGTAATTTAATGATCGATGCAATTAACACCCAAAGTTCGGCAAAAGAAGATACTAACAATGTTAGTCTAACAAATACAATGACTCCGAGGGTAATGACTTAGTTTCAAAAATAAAAAATATAATTTATTTGAATTAATGATAATAAAAATTAGCCTTTGTAATTTACATTATATATTAACGAATATTAAACAATTGAGGTAATGACAATGATAATTGGAAAAGATTTAAAAAAAGAATACATAAAAAGTTATATATAAAAGCAAATAAAGGGAAATTCTTAATTTGTTAATAATGGCAAAGTGCATTCAATTCACTTCTTTCAGTGTAGAAGGACTTGAATTTCTTCTGGAATTTTGGTCATTAGTAACATGACGACATGATTCTTTACATATTAAAAAGGTTTCATTACTAAATGGGTCCAACTAGTTTGTCTAGTGGAAAAATTAACAGGCGGCATCCTCAAACATAAGATGGATAAAGATATGCTAATGAAATTTCTATTGATAAGGAGATGAAATGGAGAAACGTGATGATAAGGAGATGAAATACGATCTCAAAATCCAAGACATAAAACCTATCGGAGAAATAAAAGCGAGAATGGAGAAATTATAAAGCATTAATGAGTTAAACGACCAATTGCAGTGATTTCAAGGAATTCGGGTTTATTGCTTATGTATAGAATTTATGTGACCGAAACAAGATTATTATGTGTGTTCATACTCGAACTAGTTCCTAGACAATCTAGACTATGAAAATATTAACAAATCTATATCAAACTTGCTAAGTATGTAAGAATTGGCAAATTGACGCCTCCGTCACAAAGCATGAAAAAAATAGAAAACAAATTTAGGTTTATAATAGAAATGAATGAAAAAGAAAACAATAAAAGTTGATTAAACTAATTTATGTCAATGTCAATAACAATATATTTGATGAAAAGCTGCTATTAAACCGGATTACCATACGAATAAACACAACAATAACAAACGCATTTTATATTTGCATAGTAAATCCACATTTTAAGCATAAAATGACATGCTTACGTAAAAACAGACTAACAAACAGCGATTGAGATTGAAAATAAATAGAGAATTTGTTTACAAAGTCTATCAAATTTAGTCAAATAACAAATAATCAATGAGAAAATATTGGAATTAGTGAAAAATAAACAGAAAAAATTACGTTGATTTTATCTGTTAAACGATTTCTTTTCTTGACACTAAAGCAAATTTGAAAATAATCGATTAAAGGTGCCCCTAGACATTTAGGAGATTTTAGAAACGATAATAATTAAAATAATAAAGATATTTAAAATTATTTAGCTCACAAAATTAAAATTCGGATCATGTCCATTATCTGCCACCTACATGATTAATTATTCAATATAAAATTTTCATTTAAGTCTAGACGAAAATGACCGATACAACAGCAACAAAAAAGTTAAAACGAAAACCCATTTCTTTAGAAACAAAGATACAAATCCTAGATCGACTAGCAAATGGTGAAGGTTCCAGTTTTGTTGGGAAATAATTCATAAAAATGAAACCGTTATAAGGCAATCGGTGACATCTTGTTCAAAATTGAGCGCTAAATGTTGTTCATTAGCCAACGCAGAAAAAAGAGAACGGGGCTACTATCTGAAACCGACTACAAATGGAGTAGAATCAGATTCCTCAACATCACCGACGTCATTATCAAAATGTAGTGACAAGCCATATTCTTTAAGTAGTGATTGATATCCTTCTCCACTAAAAACTATCTGTTTCTTCAGAACCATTAGAATTATACAACTTGCTCTCTTTTTGTTCCATTAACTCAGTGATGTACTTTCTTTTCAGCATTTGATCTTTTTTATCTTTATTATCAAAATTTAAAATAAACACACGTTGACATGTTTTCCAAATATTCAAACCAAAACATAATAAATTAATAATAAAAATCTCCAAGAATTTCAATTCCAAAAGAATAAAAAATAACCCTGTCCGCGTTTGTGTACGCCTACATACAAGAAAGAACCATTTTAACAACAACGTGAACACAGACGCGAAGACACAAATTACACAACCAGTCAGGTGGAGAAATTATTCCTCCGTCTGACTGATCGAAACAATATGTATATTAACGGATAACTCCAAATAGCATGAGTCATATTATTTAATAATATGACCAAAAAATAAAAATTCCTTACATGGTTAAGTAAATTAGAAATGATCATATTATTCGGAATAGTCATATTATATGGAGTTATCCGTTAGATTAATAAAATATGTATGGATATAAGCAGTGGTGAGCTGTGAAAAAAACATCAAAGGGCTCGTAAATAAAAATTTAGGTGTTTTTCGTCCAGAAAAAAAATGCTTTTTTAGTAAAATATAAAAGCGTCCAGAAAAGTTTTTTTTGATATACAAATGCGGTAAAATTGTTTTAAAAATGTTTACTACCAAAACAATAGAAATTTTAATTTGAAGTGAAGCGCAAAATCACAGTTGAAAAAACAACAAGGGGCTCTGCCGCGCTCCCGCGGGACATGCATAGCTCACCACTGGATATAAGTACTAAACTACAAAACTTGATTTTGATTCTTTAATTATTAATTTTTGTTGGAGATTTTATTTGTGGAACCTATCTCATGTTTTTGTACTAATGAGTGTCTTTTATTACATGATTTTTGTACACGATGATCTGTAGAACGGTTCTACCGTGTAAAAACTGAATTGAGTGTATAATTAAAATAAAAATTTAATTTTAAAAATAGATAATAGTGACGATATGTAAATGGATATATTGTTTAAATATTTAGATTTTATAATAAATATATATTTGAAAATAATGTGTTAGTTGCAATGACTTTTAATGAAAATGTTACTGGCGACCACGCCGAAATCGCAGCTCTGGCGAGATCAAAGCAAAGGCAGAAAATTGTGGAATCTTTGCCAAAGAATATTCAAGATTCAATTTATCCAGTGATAAAGAAGTTTTTTGGAGGAAAAGAAGAAAATGCAAAGGACTGGCTTTTATCTATTGAAGAATTTGTGACGATAAATTCGCTCAATTTAGGAACAGCATTCGATTTGTTATTGCATGGAGACGCAAAAGAGTTATGGATGGCCTTTAAGGAAGCACAAAAGACTCCAGCCTCAGATCAAGAGATAAAAAGTTGGTTTAAATATGTAAAATTCAAAGTTTTTTGCAAAATATCGAAGACATGAGTCTGATAAAGCAGAGATCGGACGAAAGGTTCGAAAATTTTGCAATCAGAGTGAGGAAATTAGTGCGCCAAGTTCTTTCCGCAAATCAAACAGAAGACATGATTGTCAAGGATATTGTAACAAGACGTATGTATTCAGAAAAAGTTAAGGATGCAATTGCAATGAACACAGAAGTATCTCTTACAGAAATAGAGAAATTGAATGTAAATTTTAAAAATATTTTACATACAGAAGACACCAGAGAGGTATTTGTATTGGCAGATGATAGGAAAAAATCGTCATATGCATCGGTAACAAGGAATAAAATTCCAGTAAGACAGAATGTTCAACCATTGATTAGACTATCAGTTCCTGAGACTAACCGGTATGTCAGTAAAAATAGAAGTTACGAAAATTATGACAATAGACGACATGGCACTGAAAGAAGACGAAGCTCAGAAAGTTTATTGGTTAATGAGAGACCCAACAGGCCTACGGTTTCTTTGAAACATATCGCAAGACGAGTTTACTACAAAGCGAAAGGATTACCGGAACCAGAATTGCGAAGATAATAATTCCACAGAAGATAGCGTCACAAGTCATACAGCATATACACAAAGAACTCTGTCATTTAGGAGTTAAGAAAACAACAAATTATATGAACGATTATTTCTTTTTGATACACATGGTAACCGATATACGAGATATTATAAAAAAATGTGATATATGCATGATATGGAAAGTTTTGACAAGTGAAACAGCTGAATATTTAATTCCTAGTGTAATAATGAATTCGATGGAACAAATCGCAATCGATATTGCTCCTATAAAGGAAACCAGAAACCCTAACGGTTATTTGGTAGTAATAATTGATCAGTTCAGCAAGATGGTTAGTTTAACGCCTACTCCAAACCAAGATGGAAAGTCTGTATATCGTGTACTTTTACACAATTGGATATACAAATTCGGTAAACCAGCTTACATTGTTTCGGATAGAGGTAAGGTTTTCGACGGAAGTCAAATCAAAGGGCTAGTTGATAATTTTAACATCGAATGGATATTTACTTCGCCATATGATCATAAGTCTAATGGTTTAGCAGAACGGGTAATACGAACAGTTCGTGATATGATCGTGACATTTTTGAGTGATGGTCAAACTGGAGGGTGTTGGGACGACATTATGCCAACAATTGAATATTCCCTAAACTCAACAACACAGAATTCTACGGGATTTTAGCCAATGGAAATACTATTTGGAAGAACGGTTAATATACATGGAAAGAAGTCATTCATAGATCTTAATCGATAACAAGTATTATTGACAGCACAGAATAATGTTATGGAAGGGCAGATAAAATGAGATTAAGAGATGCAGATAAGAAATGTCAACGGAATTTTGAGGTGGGTCAAAGAGTTCTAGTAAAGATGGATCCACATAAGAGATCAAAACATAGTAATTTGTTCGAAGGTCCTGTAAAGATTCTTGGTTTTCAAACGGAACACCAAGTTGAACTAGAATACCCAGATGGGAAAAGATGCAGAAGAATTGAATGGCTGAAAGAGTATCACAGTTCTTGAAGAAGGGTAGAGTGACGATATTTAAATGGATATATTGTTTAAATATTCAGATTTTATAATAAATATATATTTGAAAATAACGTGTTAGTTGTAATGACTTTTAATGAAAATGTTAATAAGTAAAAAAAAATAAATATCACATGAAAAAGGCAGTGCCGAAAATTCGTGAATATCAACAAAAAACATCGATATCTTTACTGATTCATAGTCAAAAATTTTCTAATAAATACAATGTCAATTAAAAAGAAATCAGAGGTGAAAATTAATAATAAATAATAAGAAATCATATTTTTAAAATAAAAAAGATTATTAACAAAAACCTTTATAAATTTGAAAGAAATAAATGACATTTAAATAGTGAAATTTTTTTAAAAAATTTAATAAATTCCAATATTAAAAAAACATTTTATAAATTTAAAAATCAATTATAATTATTACTTTATTACAGAAATAAAATTTTAATTTTAATAAATATTTGTGAAAAAATAAAATATTTATTTAAATAACATTTATCTGTGAATATAAATATTTTAATGCATTTTTTGAATTTTTAAAAATCTTTAATAATAATTGAATGTTAAAATAAAGACAAATTATTATTAAAAAATTTAAATATATAATAAATTTATATTAACAAAAAATGTATACAATTAAAATAATTAATTAAAATTCTCACCTGTAATTCCAACTCGAAATGATCATCACTTGAAACAGACGACGACCTTGAATGTGTCAATGGAGCCATGAAAACGCTTAATGATTTGTCAAGTTCAGTTTGTCTTTTAGCCGGAATGGAGCATTGAATGGGAATTTTGCAGGATTGGCTTGAACTATTCAAATTATTAGCTGAAAATATAATTAGTTACAAACTAATTACTGAAATACATTTTATATTGTCTCACCAGGAACTAACGGCATTACGTTATCAATATAATTTCCTTTCACGTTTCCTGGAGGTTTATAATGTCCTACGACGATACATTTTCCTTTAACATGGGCTATACCGAATCCAACTTCTTCAGTTGACTTCCAAACCATTTGAGTGAAATTTCCTTAGAAAATTAGGTTATTTATTTAAAAATATAAATAATGACCAGCTGGTCCTGAGCCTTTAATGAAATCATAATTTTTACTATCATCATACCATTGTTTCGACACATCAACACCTTAATTTTGTAAATGAAAATTCAAAATAGTTAATTTTGAGTTTACCAGAAAGTGTTACATTAGGACTGGTACTTTTTCGCATACTAATATTTTCGCCAACTTCTCCTTTGCTTGATACGGTGCTGTTACGCAAATTATCACTATTGACTAAATCTTCAGCCCACTCTTGAGCTGTTTTATCAAGATGTATAGAGTGTCTCAATAGAGGAACTCCGTGAAGACTTCGATACTTATTATGTTCTCTGAGACATTCATCAATAAATTCCTGTCGCTCCATATTTGAAAATAACTATTTGAAAGAGAAAAAAATTGATTAAATAGACGCCAAAGGTTATAATATAAACGAAATATTAAAACAAATTGTTTTGAACTGAAGGTGATAGACAATTAGAATTTATTAATTACTGGAAATTTGCTAATAAAATGAAAATTTTTAATATTAAAGTAAAATATATTTATATTCGTTTTTATTATGCTTTAAAATATGTTAATAATTATGTTATAAAAATAATTAAAACATGAAACAGTCTTACAATTTTTATAATATTTTTTTATAATCTATAAAAATTTTTGATCTATTATTGATATTTAATCATTTGAAGTTTTCATTTATGTTCAAATTTATTAATTTGATTTTAATTTGATTATGTCAATTTCTTTGTGCTTTGTTATTTATATGATTAAGTGTCAGGTATGGTACACAGTCAAACATGCTCGAAACAGGTTTGCCATTAGAAAATAAGTTGAAATAAGTTGAAAAAGTCAACACTGATTCTGAATCATCGTGCTCTTTATCTCAATTGATCAAATAAAACCCAACCCCGCATAATTTATTGAAACTCAATAAAAATATTTTCAATATTGTTAATAACACTTTTAATTTGCACCTTTTGACGATAATTTCAGGGTAAGAATCTCAATGGAAAACTACTTTTATTTATCTATCAATTTTTCACTTGTTTAGTTGGTTGTGACTTTGAGTTAGAATATGGTTCAATCTCCTCGTTTGTTGCTTATTCCGTTTGAATATCATGTTGGTTTCTTTACTCTGTGTCCTTTTCGCGATTTATCGTCTGTCGGCCGTGATTAATTATTAATAGGGATTAAAATGGAATGTATGTGATAAGGAACTCATTTTTATCTAACTATATATGTTTCTGTCACGCTGGTATGCATATCTTATCTCACAGGGTGCCCAAAAGTGAAAGCTTTTACGGTTATGGAGTTGTCATCGAATTTTCAATTAGGCGTGTTCAGCTCTGTTCATTCTGTGTGAGCGGAGATTCGTCAGCATATTTGTCATAGTCAGTGAAATTTTAATTAATGTTCGGTTTTCAAGCTCAATCTGGAAGCCTTTGAAAATGTGATCATATGACTCTACTTATTTAGCCCAACTTAATCACCCGATGACTAAGTTATGTGATTCCAATTGTCATTCAAACCTCATATTTTTTGTGTTTGATCATATTTATTACACCATTTCCAAATTGAATCTGAAGTAAGCAAGTAGTTTGAACATACTATTCACATGACATTGTCTGTGGTTGCATGAAAAATACACCAAAATTGTGTCATCATTTTTCATTATGTTTGTGACAGAACCAGATTTATTTCCCTTTTGGTTATTTATTTACATTTTGCCTATTTATACATTTTATTTTAATACAAAAGACCATTATGAGCAACTAATGTCCTGATAGCTGTTAAGAGAGCTAAATGCACGAACTTTCAGTTTTTTTCATAATAAGTGTGTATGTATTCATCGAATAGTGCATACATTTTTTTGTTTATAGTAGATTGAATTTGGAAATGGTGACTATCACAGTTTTAAAATCAAATTATGCACTCTGCTGCTTATTATTGCTGTTTCTGAATCAAGATTTTAGTTAGCTTAAGTACCTTTTATGTCCAATTTATTATTTTGAATCTAGTACCTGTCATTAAATACCGCCTGAGCTAATCAATATTGAAATGATGACTCCCTTAAATGTAGAATGTCTCTCAGGCAGGCGCGTACGCAGGATGAATCCATGGGGGGGGGTTTATATATATTATTTTTATATATAGAGGGGGGTTATATATATATATATATATATATATATATATATTATGTTGAGGATACCTAAATAATAATTCATAAAGAAATAAATAAATATACCTGGGGGATGATCGCCATGACAAACGGGACGATCTATAGAGACTCAGAAAAGAAAACGAAAGTGAAAAAAAATCAAAAATGAGAAAGGAAATAAAAGTTATCAAACGGGAAAATAAAAATCAAGGTCAGTACTAATTAATTAGTACAAAAAGGAAAAAGGAATTTTGAAATCATGGAAAAAGGAAAACAACAATATCCTAATCTCGACAGCTTGGCGGTGATAATAGAATTGATGGGAGAAGGCGGTCGAACAAGAAAGGAAAAAGGGAAAAACAACTTGACAAGCTGTCAGAGATAAAAATGGGATAGTCGGGGAAAGCAGGAGATGGAAAGTGGAAAAAACACTCAATTATCTGGAGTGCCACAAGCAAAACAACTATATAAAGAAAACTGGTGGACGAGAAAAAAGAACAGATTGGGAACAGATTGAGAAACAAAAACAGAACGAAAAGTAGAACGAAGTTGAGAGCAAAACAAAACGAAATTAGAGGCAAAAGTAGAGTAAAATTAGAGACGACAGAGTAAAAAGATGAATATAGTCAATTGGTTGTGATTGAAATTTGTACTATTACGTGTGGATATTAATAAAGCTTATTGTGTTCGAGAGTGTTGAATTGCGAATTAATAAACACGCTTTAGAGCCAGATTAAAGATTTGAATTTCCAAATATTGTCACCAACTCTATAACCCAACAATATATATATATATATATATATATATATATATATATATATATATATATATATATATATATATATATCGGCATTCGGAATATTTCTTAAATTGTTTTAAGTTTATATATTTATTAATTATAGTTTTTTTATATTGTTGTTGGAATCATGGGGGGGGGGGGGTTAAACCCCCAGTAACCCCCCCCCCCCTTGCGTACGCGCCTGCTCTCAGGGTACATTGTTAATAACAATTTATTATCGCAATTGCAGTTTATAGTGTGTTCATACGATTTTCAAGATCTGTTTACCATTTGAATTGAATGTTTTCTATGATTAAAAATCGACCTTGAATTACAGTGAAATCCGAATTACTTTAATAAATATAGATGTAGTCACTGTATCGTATGTATTACTGTTGATACCAATTTCACAATTAACTATTTGCCTAATCATGATGCAGACTCCGTCGAGACTTAAAGAAATGAGTAAGTATCTGCTCTGTAATATTCAACAATTTTACTATTAATTACATGACTACTTTTTATTAACAATAGACTTTATACTTAAGACTACATTATTTTTGAAACAGCTTTGCTAACTGGACTCTCACCGATTCCAACTTCTAATGTATTGTACTCAAGATTGTGTGTATCCAGTTAAAACTAAAAATCTTGACACGGAGTCATAATCTTCCTATATAATTTAAACTTGCTTGTTGTCTCACAAAGCTGCTCGTCTTACCTTTTGCGAACACGAGAGCATATCCGAGGAAGACTGTTTTGGAGCGTTAGGGCATTTCACTATCCTCAATCCTCACCGGACTAATGGTGTATGACAGATCAACTGTTAGAATTCTCAATTCAATTTATGACAAAATTCAGATTTATTTTCCCCACTAAAATTATCTTTCTGCATTTCTATAGTAGAAACCTTTAATTTGTGGCAGTGTCCTTAATATTTGCCCTTATTTCAATTAAGTGTTTATTTTTCCTATATATCTTATACTTATCTTAAATGTACCGTAATTTATGCGCTTTGGTGAATTTGATAAGTCTTATTGAAAAAAGAAATTTATTTTGAACAAGTTTAAATTGACATAGTAATTAAATTTTTATTCTGAAATAGATAAGATACAAAACAAATTCCTAGCAAATTTCAAATGATTAGAGAATTTTTGATCACTCAAGATCAACTTAAGACAATTGGTGAGGGTTTGGTTTGTCCTTAATATCCCATGGACCAATTGGCATTTACATAAAGTTTCTATCTGTCCAAGAATTTCCGACAGTCTATAATTATTTGAATTTAACAATCCAAAATTGCAGCAAGCGTTTAGATTTTCAATGACATCATCGACAACTGTCGCAATGATGTCATCATATTGTTGTATTTCATCTAGAGAAAACATTCTCATTAATGTCATTATGCAAGCGACCTTTTCTTTCTTTATGATTGCTCGTTCAATTAAAAATACTTTGATATCGGAATCGTTAAAATATGAAGACTGTGATTGGAAGCTAACATTATTTATAATACACATTAGATCAAATCCGATTGGATTGATCTCTTCGTTTGAATATAATATTAGTTTTTTAACCAATTGGAAGAGATTTTGATCCGCTGTTGCGATTTGACAAAAATAAGAACTACCATCGGTGATCACTGCCAAAATGTGAAGCAGAGTTTGAGTTTTAATTATATTTTCCAACTCAATGTCACTCATTAATTCTAGCACACTGGAATAAATCCAACTAACAAATTCATCTTCACAGAAATGGTTGACGATTGAGTGCTCGTTAAATTCCGAAATTCCTTCCAAGATGACTGCAAGCTCGTTCATTTTAGTTTTTGATTTGCTATTCTTTATTGAAACTTTTAAATACTGTATTTTATCAAATATATTCATGGGGTTTGAATAATGTATTCATTAGAATTTTAAATGTTTATATATTTGGAAGGAACTTCAACCTGATTTAAATTATGTACAAAGTGCAATACTTAAGTTTCGGAAAACAAACTTTGTTCATTTACCATTGATAAATAATAACCGTTTCATTTTTAGTAATTATGTTTTCTATTTACATTTATACAATGGTCAAAATTCATACTTATTAACCTTCTCAATCCTGACTTTTTATTTTTTATTAAAAAAATATTTTATTCAGAGCCCTAAAGGATGATGAAAAATTGTTTTTTGTATTTTAAGACTTTATTTTTGAATACAGCATGTAAATGGCAATAAATGGCAATGCACAAAAGTAATCAATCTATTTAAACTTAAAATTAATGAAAACGTTCAAAACATAGACAAAAATATTGTACATTGTAATGTGCACAGGATCTGGAGAGGTTAAACGGTTGATATGTCAAAATTGAAATATTGTAGAAAAATTCAAATATGAGATAGTCAATATTTATAAACTAAATCGGTGGTCTTCAAACTGTGTTCCGCGGAACCCTAGGGTTCCATAAAATCTTTCAAGGGTTTCAAAAAAAATCAAAAATTTAAAAGAAATTGATTCATTTCTCATCAAAAAAATATCAATAAAAATTTTTCATTTCTCATAAAAAAACAAATAAAAATCTCAAGAATTTCATAAAAAAACTTAAATAAAATATATATTGTAACGCATCATTTCACATAAGGGTTCCGCGAGCTTTTGAAGTTAGAAGACCACTGAACTAGATTATTACATGTTCTTAGATCATCAAGATAAAATAACATTAATAATAATTGTTGAAAAACTTTGAAAACATAAGATTTATTATTACAAAAAACTCATTAGAGGACATTCACAAATTATGTCAACAAAATAGGGGAAGGAGGGATTTAAAGATAAATTAACGTCAAAAATGCTACTTTTTACAATAAATTTAAAATTTAAAGAAACTGAAAAGGAAGAAGTATGACCAAGAAAAACAGATATTCAGAAAAAAGAAGTAACCTTATTTCAAATTTGTGCAGAGAATCCTGATATCAGCAGTAAATTGAATATCTGATAGATAGCTGGCCGAGCAACAATTGAAGAAGATCAGCCACTACTTAAAAAAGAAATTGTTGACATTGTGTTATATGGGTCTTCTGCTCATGATAAAAAACAGTTATATTTACCGCAGTATCAGAACTCTCGATGAATTAACAGAACAACTAAAGAATGAAGGTTTTCAAATGAATAGAAGTGTTGTTTATACTCGGCTTATAGCAAAGCAAAGTTTATTATCGGAAGTCGAAAGTCATATAACAACTGTTCCAATGAAGTTAATTTGAGCACGAAATGACTGACACTCAAACCACATTGATGGTCAATTTTGTACATCTAACCTGAATCGCCTTGACAAATTGGCCTCTATGTTGGTACCAAGAGAAGTATGATTTATTAGCCAAGATGACTAGGCCAGGGTTCCTATTGGATTGACATCAGCTAAAAGCAGGCTCCATTTTTAATGCATGTTTAATACTGCGTTACTTTACCAGATCACGAATGAGTTGTAGCATCTAGACACAAACTCATCCTGTCTGTATATGGTGGCATTAAAATCAAAAAGATGGTCTGGGTAAACCTAAAACTTTAACTTATTCAGATCCAACGTACATAGCTCTCAAGTCAGGTAAGCATTGCTCATCGTGTCCATGGATCGAACAATTGTACCTGAAGTGCCTACGCCTGAGGCAGGAATTTGCTAACTAAGGATCAAGATTGGTGCAAAAACCATGTAAGAACAAGTTAGTACTTTTTACAAATTGTGAAATGTCATGATATAAATTGTTACCAACCTATTCGAAGATTGTACTTTGAAATTATGACCGATAGATTCATTTCACCACCAATTCCAGTCTGCCAAACTAGTGAAGACCTTAAAGAAACAGATCCTTCTTAGATCGACTTGCACAGATTTCCATCGCTTTTCTTCAATAAGTCTTTGAAAGTTTTTAAAATGCTATCTTGATTATTAAAGGCATTCAAAATTATTTATTATTATTGATATATTGTCCTTCCATTCAGTTGTCGTTGTTTAAACGGATTTGCAAAATGTGCCAACTCTATACTGCTTCACTAATCATGTTGAAGAAGCATATTCAACAGCACCGACAATGCGATCTTGGGCCTAAATAATTATCACAGGCTCCTCAACTGCAAAGAATTCACCCAATCCGAAAAGCTGACAAAAAACAGAGAGAGCTTATGGCAATTATTGTTCATTGTAATGTAATGTTAATGGTTTTAATATAATTTTTTAAATGTAATTACGAATTACATTAATTAACGTATTCCAATCACTGGCCCCCGAGATCCAACAAAAAGTTCTATATAGCAATTCTCTATAGTAATAGTTTACTATAGAGAATTAAAAAATTTTAAAAAAATCAATTGGCATTAGTAAAATATTAAATTCAATTTGACAATATCTAAAAATTCTCTATCTTGCGAGTTTATTATCTGGAATTCTACCCCAATTTCCTGAAGATATATCCAAGTTCCGACAAGTCAAACGGAGGATTTTGAAAAAATTCTAGAGGAAAAATAATAAATCTAGAACCACATCCGCGGAAACTAACATTTTGATATCTCATTTCCCGCAAGGTTTTTACTTTTTATAAATAAAAGTTGTAGTTTTAATTTTTAGTTTGTTCATCTAATTGATATTATTTTGATATTAGTCTGTTCACCTAATTGATATAAAATTTTTTTTATATACACGCATCTCGATTGTCCCGCCACATTTCTTTTATCGGTGACTCTATTGGGTCCTTCAGATCTCCTTACACACACTATCACATACTACATAAATACTAAAATACATACCTTCGAGCGCTAGCACTTAAATATCTAATATCTACATAAATATAAACATCTAAGTATTTATTACAATTACATTACAACATTGCTCATTATTGCAGAAGTTGATGTTGCATATACGGGTGTATCGTTTCCTCAAGAAATTGATAAATCAACCCCTATGCATATTATAACAAATGAAGAACATTGACTTACCCTTTTGAAGATGTTAGAAGCTAGAATATATTCTCGATTTGTTCATGAATTCTAAGTGTTATAGTCAATTTTAAATCTGTTGTTAACTTTATGAAAACAGATAAAAATGTATTTAAATTTATTTGTAGACTTTTTAATCTCTATTTGCTATTTTAAACATGCAAGCCAACCGTATAAAATGTTATTACTTTGTAGAAAGAGGGGAGTGGTAAACATTGTTTGACATAATTATATTACTGATTTATAGTCTTCAAGCTCTCTTTTTAAAAAATTCAATGGAAAAAATAATCAGTGGTGAAATTGGAAAATAAAATTCTTATAATAATTATATTGGTGGGCAAAAACTGACTCTAAACCCATGTATAAGTAACTTGACGAAATGCATCTGAACATAACGCGCAAACATAGCAGTAAGTCGAATTAAATTAGAAACACGTTAAAAACCAAATAAACATAACTAATAGAATCCACATAACACAAAAGAATAAACCAAAATTTAAAGAAAACTCAAACAAAAGCAAGAAGTAATACACGAAACCAACTCAAACGAAATAAATAATAATTTACGAAAAATCACCATCAAAATTGATAAAATTGAAATCCAAAATTAAGTAAAATTAAAATAATTCAAAGTTGTTTTACTGAATCCATGCACGAACACATAGTCACGCTCTAAAATTAGGTTATATATACCGATACATTTCGGTCACAAATTTAATAATTTTTTGTCAATTTTGTGTTTGGAAAACTAGACTCTAGTTACTAGGGAGTAAGTAAGAGAGTCTTCTTCAAACAAGCGAGATCGTTTGCGATCCCCGGGCTCACAGCCAACTGCACTCACAAGTAAATAAAATGAACTAATAACCAGAAATGATGGTTGTACTGAACCGTGTATACGGAACAGTTTGACCAACCTGTTTATCATGAGCTTCTTTGTGATCTGTGTGAACAATGACCAGCGTCGGCGTTGTCTACATGAGGTGTTAAAATGAATAATTAAATCGATCAAGGCCACGGTGAACTTTTAGTTCGTGCGAAGCTCCAAGGTTCCAACATAAAATTAAGCTTTTGCCGTATCCGAGTCTTGTTGGCCTTTGCGATGGACAATTTTTTTAACTAATGTTAAAAAGCGCATAACGACAACATATATAAATTACACTTAGAGCTCTTTTAATATCTATATATAAACTATACTGGAAGGGACACAAGTTTTTATGGGGATGTGTGTGTGACTTACATATTTAAAAAACCTATATATACTGTGTGTCGGTGACCTACTTATTTATTTATTAAATCTATATGTTTCGGTCCATTTGGGCTCGCGTCTGTGTGCGCGTCGTTATTAAAATGGTTCTTTCATTTGTGTGTGAGCACACAGACGCGGACAAATGGTTTTATTCTCAAAAAAATGGAAATTATCGAAATTGATTGGAATTTTGGAGTTTTGATATTATTTTTTTTCTTTAAATATTTGATTCAAAAAATGTCAACGGATGTTTATTTAAAATTTGATAATGAAGATGAAAAAGATCGAATGCTGAAAAGAAAGTACATCACTGAGTTTGGTGAATTATGAGCTCAATGCGCGTCTGTGTGCGCGTTGTATTGTGTGATGGGTTTGTGTGCGCACACAGACGCGAGCAATGTCATTTTTTCGGTTGGGTTGTTAATGTGTCAGCGTCTGTGTGCGCTTTTCTTTTCTTTGTTTTTGGCTGTGTGCGCACACAGACGCGAGCAATAAGTATGGCAATATTTATTGTTAATTAGTTTATAATTTTTTTTGATTTAGAAGTTTATTAGAATTTTGAATGTGAATGGATTTAGAGATTTGTTAATGGTATCGATTTCGGTTTTTTGGAGTTAATGATTTTCGGATAAAAGATGGCTGCTTTTAATGAAGAAATGGAAATGGGAAATGCTACCAACGAAACTGATGGTTCCATTTTTATGACCCCAAGAGATCCTGATAACTTTAATGGTGTTTTTGGCCAACTAATATTAAATTTATTTGGTGGATGGATTTCCGTTGGTATTCGATGCAATAATTGTGATGTAGTAGCTACACAAAGAAAGGTTCCAGATAAAATGATTGAGAAGAGTTCAGCTACAAGATTGTTTAATATTACTGAAAGTACGGGAGGTGTTATGACTGGTATGATCCCTGATTATCGATCTCAAGTATGTCATGCACAGATGGAAGCAGCTCGATTTAGATATAAACATGGATATGAAATGCCTTGCGACATAATATGTCGTTCTATTGCGGATATTAAGCAGCTTTCTACCCAATCAACTGAGATGCGACCATTAGGTTGTTCAATGATGGCATTATCTTATGGTATTGACATGGACAAATTGTTATTATTCAAAAATAAAATTATTATTCGTGATCTTGAATTTAAACATGAACAGAGTTAATGGAACAAGAAGAGAGCAAGTTGTATAATTCTGATGGTTCTGAAGAAACATATAGCTTTTTTAGCGGGGAAGGAAATCAATCACTACTTAAAGAATGTGTCTTATCACTACATTCTGATAATGACGTCGATGATGTTGAGGAATCTGATTATACTCCATTTGTCAAGTACAAAGCTTTGATTAGAAAATTAACAGACATTATTGATAGGGTTTCTGAAAACGGCCGTTAACGGCCATTTTTTCTTTTATATTAATAAAGTAAAATATAATTAAGATAAATACATAAACATATTCATTATTTTCGTGCTAAATATTTAAATCATTTATTGTTTATTAAACCACATTCTATTCTACTTGTTATAATAGAATTTGAGAAAAACTAGACCATTAAGCAAATTATCTAACAATCTTGAGCGAATTTTGGTTAAAAAATTTGAGCGAACTGAGAAAACTCGTTCTATATCAGTAGATGTTGGTTTAATATAAAGAAAAGCAACATATAATTTTTGCAAATTATCGGTTCGCTTGGCAGTATTGTGAAAAAGAGTCATTACTGATAAGAGGGCGATGCAAGCGATGCAAATCATCGGGTCCGCGATATTATCATATTTGGCGTTTTTATATAATTAAATAATTTTAAAAATCTAAGTTTGTGATAATTTAAGTTTATATGTATCAAGGAAATGTATTATGAAATTGCGCTCAATGAATATTTACGAGGATTGGATATATTATATGCTATGCCGTTAGAGACTGATGATGAGGAGAAAATTCGATGGGGTCATGTTGTGACATAATATTTGAATATGGCTCATTGTAATTTGAAATTAAACCGGGGACCATCTGCAATCAAATGTTACAATAAGGTGGAAAGCTGGTGAATGGAAAAGCCTTTTTTCGGAAAGGGTCTGATGATTATTGGATAATTTGAAGCTGGTATTTCAAAAAATTGTCAAACTCGAGAGCATGCTTTGTTGACTTATACACTTGGAGTCAAGCAAATGATAGTTTATGTAAATAAGACCTTGATTCTTACTTCATTGGAGCTTGATTTAATCACTGTATGACCTACTTATTTATTTATTAAATCTACGTGACCTACGTATTTAAAATCTGTACTGGAGGGACACAAATTTTTATTAGGATGTGTGTATGTGACCTACATAAATACTTTGAAAAATTTCATGAAAATCATTAAAATTGAGTTGACATACAGAAAAACTAAAAAAATTTCAATGTAAAACTTTAAGAATCGTAAAAATTTAAATTAAAAAAAACTTTTAAATAAAATTTAAATAAAACTTTTAAGTAAAATTTTTTTTAGTTTAATATTTTTTCTTCAGCAAGGGAGTAGTGCTGTCCTAGAGGGGGCAAACACATTTGAATAGCACCTAATCCAGGAAAAGTAATTGTAAGATTAAAAACAATGGAAACTAAAGCTAAAACCATCTAAATGCGATTGGGCGAAAGAAAGTCACATTTTTAGGACACATTGTGTCAGCAAAGGGAAAAGAACCAGGACCCTAGGAACATCGAAAAGATAAAGAATTGTTCTATACTTAAATAATAATTAAATTTAAAAATTCAATATTAAAGTTAATGGTTTCAATTTTTGTTTTATCACACACAGTGACGTCATAAATGTAGAAAAATCCGGTATCACTTTTTATCACATAAATATATTTTGTTTTTCATTATTTTTAATTAATTACTGGTATAATTTTAAGCATAATGTTAAATGACTAATAATAAATGATAATAATACGTATAATATTAATAATATAACTAATCAACAATTACATTAACACACATGCCAAAGAATGGTTTTTCGAATTCCAACCAATAGCAATTTGCCATTCAAGGTTTATTTATGTACTGTAATACTGTAATTTTGAATTTGTAAAATTTAAAGATTATTATTATTGTATTTGACTAGATCCGAAATGGGTATTGCCATGGTAAAAGCATTAATAAAAAGTTCAGATGAAGCTCAAGAATGGAATCCAATGCTAACACTCGTTAAACAAGTGACTAATGAAAATGAAAGAAAAATTGTCAGTGAAATTTGTTCTGACAATTTTATTGATTTTGTATTTTCTAAAACAAAACAAATTATTTCAGATCCAAACTCGGAATCAATTACAGTTTTGGAAAATATCTTAAATTTTTTGGTTTCACTCACAGATAAAAGTTCTTATTTCTGTCAAGAACTCACCAAAGACGACAATCTCATTGATATTGTCAAATTGATTATTACAAATGAGGAAAATTTAGAAAGTTTTCAAGAATATGCCGTTTTGTTAATCAACAATATCGCATTTCAGTTGGAAAATTCATATTTTGACGATGAGGATGTTAGATTATTTTTGTTCCGGAAAATTGAATCACAACAAAAGGTTATGTGCGTCTTATCATTAATGAGATTATCATCAGCAGAACAAATAAAAGCAATGGAAGAGGATATATGCTCAATTGTCCCTGATGTTGTCAATGCTTTTTCCGCTTTTTATAGTTCAAATGAGTCGGTAAATACAATTCTGGAATAGAAGAAATTTTGAAAAATATATTAATCTTATGTAAAAATGATCACGCCAGAGTCAATTTGATAAGGAATAGTGATTTTAACTTTGCTATGATTCAGATCACATCGGACTCAAATTTTAACGATTATAAAGACTTATTAGATGAAATTAGAAACTTAATAGGAACGTCTAATCTTACATTTTTGTCAGAAATCGAAACAGATTAGTTCATCAACCGTATTTAATTTTTCATTATTATTTGATTTAATTAGCCAGTATTGGTTATCTATTTAATTTTTGATTTTCATATTTTACCGCGTGGATGTACAAAAAAGTGTGCTAAAACAGCTGAAAAATTTCAATTCCAAATTGTTTAAAGCAGTGATTTCCAAATTTTTTGCGAGCCTCTCCACCCCTCGGTTCTACAAGTTTATTCACAACGCCCATCCCCAACTGTAATGAGGATGAGGGATTGCATAATCCAGTAACAAATACAGAGAAATAAATTGGAATAGTGATTACAGTTATTCTAAGTCTGGTAGACACCAGGGTTTGGAATCCAGGGATTCCGCAGTTTTTAGCTATCCCGGGATTTGACTTTTTAAGCCTAAAAGGAAAATAACTTACAGTTTACTGAAAAATTCTATAAAAAAATTCGTATTTGGTTAAAAAATTTAAATTTAAATTTTCCATTGAGACATTGTTAGAATTATGACTGACGGAGCAAATGTAATGAAAAACGTTGGGAGATTATTACTTGTTTTGCCCATGTTGTGCAACTGGCCGTAATTGAAGTACTATATCAAAAGCAGGATATAGAAATAGAAACAGATCAGATATGAACAGTCAGAAGTAAAACAAGATTTGTCGGAGAGTAATGAGGATCAAGATTTTTCTGACAAATAAAAATTGGTTGATCTCGATTTTGGTCATAGGCATGGAGAAAACCAAAGTGATGTTACTTAGGTAAATTCCGGTCCAGTGATCAAAAAGGTACGAAGATTGATAGTAATGTTCAGACGATCACTAACAAAAAACGATATCTTGCAAAAATATGTTGCGGCTGAATTTGGGAAGCAAATAACTCTGATAAAAGATTGAGAGACTAGGTGGAACAGCATTTTGTTAATGCTTGAACGTGTATATTTATTTAAAAAATGTATACAAAAGGTATTGCTAGACATATGTCTACCTGAAGGTGAATATTTTGCTTTTTCTAATGATGAGATTAAAATGACATTCGCTGTTATTAGTGCTCTAGTCCCAGTAAAAGCAACAGTCGAGGTCCTTTGCTGTCGGTATGTTAGTTTGTTCACAGCCGATGTTGCTATAACTTTTATGTTAAAAAAAACTTAAAAATACTAACAACATTATAAGTCAAAAATTGCATTCAGCTCTCATACTTTGCATGCAACAAAGGCGAACAGATATCAGTGGTGTACTTCAGTATTTACACAATGGTAGAATAAACGTTCAGTCCGAATACGAAATAGAGCTCGTAATAGTTCCTTCCATAAAATGTTGCAAAAATAATAGTTGAGTTACTCGAAAGATTGGATGCTGCAAATCAAGCTACATCATTAACAGCTTATGAGTCCGAAGTTGAACTTTCTGCTTCAAATGAAGCACCTCTCGAAATTATTTCAAATTCTTCTGACTCTTCATCTGAATCTTTCTTTTTTCTTGAAGAACTTTTAAGTATTTCAGACGAGCCCTATCAAGCTTTTAAAAAAGCACATTTGCCGAAGATGCCCAATTCGATTCAGGATACCGGGACTACATCAAATACCACTGAGATGCGTTTTCTATAATATAAGAAAAAAATTAATAATCTTACATTATATAAACATACATACTTTGATTTTACGTTGATGTTCTCATTTACACCAACCGGCAATTGATTATCATCGAATGGACATTGATTTGGCTTTTTATATTATAAATATTAACTTACCTATAATAAATGTGTGTGTGTGTCATAGCCAGATGTGACATTAAATTGGCAATTACACTATAGAAAGATAGAAAAAATCAAAGTTGGAAGAAAAAAAATAAATACACATAAACACAGTTCACAAAATTTCTATAATAAAAAATACACACTATGGGACATTTAATTAGCTAAAAATTTTCATTTTTAAAACAAATAATTATCAAGATGTTCGAAGATATTTCAGAAGCTTCTTCAGAATCGACTATTCCATTTCAAGAAATTCATAGAAATGTGTAAGTTTTTCATTAAATTCTCGTAATTTTCTAAAATTTTTATATTGAAATCTTTATATAAAGAAAGAATCATTAAAGCAATGGAAGATGGCCATGATTATTACGAATTAGGCCGTATTCTCGGAATTAAACGGAATACAACAATCAGCATCATTATGAAATATAAGAAGACAGGGATTTTATCCGCAGGAACAAGAGGAGGCAATCGACCAACAATTATCACAACAATTATTGGTCAGGAATTAATCAACTATGTCGAAAGAAATTATTATTCGACATTAAATCAAATGAGATTGTTTTTATCAACAAAGTCAATTTCCAGGTACCTGAAAAATCAATTAATAACTTTCAAAAGGATCATGCCTTGTGTGAAAGAAAGAAATTCAATTAGAATATGTTACACGTTATATGTTACACGTCTGCTTGAAGAAGGTCGGAGGAGCAGTAAATCTATTTATATAGATGAATACTCTTTCAATACATGGACAAACAAGAGATTCGGCAGATCTCGAGTAGGCAATCGAATTTATAGCAATGTGCCAAGAAATCGATGTCCCAATCTTTCACTAGTTTTGGAAATATCCAAAGATGGGCCAATCCATTCAGAAATCATTATTGGCTCTTTTAGAAAGGAATCATACCAGTCATTTATAACCGAATTGACTGTGAAACTGAATGGCTCTGGATTCATTTTGATACACGATAATGTATTATCTTTGAACAATAAAATTGAAAAGTTGCCTATATAGTCACTTTTTGAACCCCATCGAAAGTGTGTTCATCAAAATTAAAAATGGGGTAAGGACTAAAGTTTCCTCGGCTAATGTATTTAGCAGGATGACATTTCAATGACAGATTTACTGCAATATCCCAAGTAGTTATCGAGGAACTTAGCAAACCAGACTATAGTAATTTGAAAAATACTATAATCATATTAAAAGATTCTTTCCTAAATGCTTGAAGAAACAGAATATTTTAGGTGAATTCTGAAAAATGTAATGTATATTTAAATAAATATATAAATATCTTACTTCTTTTTTCATTATTTTAACAGAAAAACTTAAGATATAACTAAAACCAAAACAAAGCTAAATGAATGTCTCATTAATGATAATCAAATACACTGTGAGATACATCTTATGCTATAGAAATCTGAAAAGTGGAAGAAAAATTAAAAACTGCATACAAGCACAACACATACTAAAAAACACATACAAACCTTTGATTCATAGAAATGCACCGCTGAGATACGGTTCTATAATAACTTTATTTTAGACTATTTTGAGAAACTTTATTTTAAAAAATATTTTTAAAATATATTTTTAATGAAAATACGTTAAAATGCCATGAAAATGACGAAATATCACCGTAAAATTTATTTTTTCAGTTAAATTAAGTTAAACATTCCTTAGAATTTCAGATATTTCTATAGATACGCTCCCGCTTCGCGAAGGTGAAGGAATGATGTTGTAAGATTTCTTTATGAGTTATAATAAATTTATTATTTGATAGGGTTGAAGATGTCGCATGCGATGCCTGTAATCGCAAAATGAGATCATAAATTGTAAATTTTAATTATAATTTTAAAATATATAATATTGTTTTAGTATTTCGGAAATTGACAAAGTCCGAATAATAAATGTCATGGAAAATGGCGAAGATTATTTACACTTAATAAAATCGATTGTATATAAATATAAAAAATTTTGTCATTGGTCAAAATGCAAGATAGGTGGCAGCAAAGAATAAATATCAGAAGAAGTATACAAATTGTTTGACTTAGTTGAAGGAAATATATTCGCATCAATTGATGAAATGAGAATTTACCTTTCCATAAACTGCGACGTTTCAAAAACGACGATTTCTCGTTTTTTAAAGAAACCTCTCATAACAATGAAGGAAATTAGGCCATGTGTCACTGAACGTAATTTTCATCAAGTAATGAAAATGAGATTACAGTTTGTAAATCGATTCCTGGAAGAAGGAAGCAGGGATAAGAAATTGATATGCATCGATGAATACGGGTTCTAATATGTGAACAAGCCAGAAACTGGGAAGGAACAAAAATGGTGAAAGGTTATACAAAATCCAACCAACAAACAGAGGACGAAATATGTCATTGGCTCTGGCAATAGGCGTCAAAGAGCCAATTCACCATAAATTAATTATAGAATCCTATAAAAAGGATACGTACCAAACTTTATTTCCGAGATAACATCACAATTGAATGAAACTGGATATCGATTCATAAAGGAGCATTATCACCAAATAATATAATTGAGCATTTACCGCCACACAGCCCATTCCTCAATCCAATTGAAAGCATTGGGAATATTGAAAGAATATCAAGAGAAGATGGATTTGGATCAATGTCGTTTCCATCCAGATATGATTTTCTGAAAGAGAAGTCCTTGATATTGAGCTCAGAAAAGTAGATTACAAAAATTTAAAACATTATTTTATTCATACGGTGATTAATATACGGTGATTAAAAATATGTCTGACTCACATTTTTCGAAATAATTCCAAAATACTTAAAAATAAATGTCATAAAATTCCTATAAAAACCCCTGAAAATTAATTAAAAATAATTTATAATTATACTGTTGATTAAAAGTAAAATTTAAGAATTTGAATAATGATCTCATATCTATATGGATCAAAATTCAAGCCTTAAAATTTACTTAAAATTAAACATCTTACCTGAAAGCGATTTGTAAAATGGCTACAATAAATTTCCAAAATTTGAATTTATTAAATTGCTGAGTGAGCAATTGCTATACACTCCAACTACCATTATATAGAGTGTATCTCAGTGGTGTTTGGTGTAGTTAAATGCAATCCCGAAATCTCAAGATTGAAAATATAGCACGGGATTGCCAACAATAGTAGACATTTAAGAAAAGTATTAGAATTACATTTAATATATTTTTATTCAGTATTGGTGTGTTCAGAAAATTCGGTTGCCGTGTGAGTTTGCGGTTATTTCATTTTCAAAAACACTTCATATATACGTGGGTGTGACTTAATAAAACCGTTATAACATTAAATTTATCCATCTAATAAAATAGATTTCTTTAAATGGTCATATTTTACCGATATTCAACCGATACAATTTCTAATTAAAATCACCCGATAAATTTCCTCCAACAAAGATCAATTTTCTTTAGTTGATGTACAACTCTTTTAAGTCAATATTTCACAACTTTTGCCATTGTTCGCCTAAATAAAGATAAAAATAATTTAAAATTAATATCAATTCCAATTATCTCTAAAGATTTCAAATATTTTATTGTGAAAACCAAGTAAATTAGTCATTAACCTTACTTATTAAAACCCTGAATAATTAATAGAAAATTAAAAAAACAATATTCTAAACCAGAAATCTAAATTCAATTTCTAATAAATTCATCACAGCCTAATAAAACGATATAATTTCTACTCAGGAACTATTGTTGATTCACTATTTCCTCTAATGTAATTTACCTTAAAACATTTCCAATAAGAACATCACCCATTTAAATATTCAAAAGATTCCCACATTAACCAATCCCTCATCAAATAATTTTACCTTTAAATATCCAACCGACTATATCCCCTTTAAAAGATCATATATTCTCATTTTAACCGATCTCTCGCCAAATATTTCTACCCCTGTAAACATCCAACTAACTATATCCCTTAATTCCACCCACTTGAGGTTATATTACCCTTTAATTCAGTCAATCCTCTTAAAATCCTCAGAGAACTTCAAAAATAATAATTTTCATTAACTGTTATCGCCACCCAACATACATCTATGAAATAATTTAGTACCTAAATAATAAGAGCTCACTAAAAGATCAAAATTCACCAAAATCAATATTTTCTACAATTATTTCACCCATTTATCATCAAATACCTAACTAGAGATGATATATATTGATTGATCATAATTCTTCAAAGATTCAGCCAATCATTTTCAAGCAATTATAGCAAACTAAATAACAAATTTCAGTATATCCTACAATAATTTTCAAGTAAATTTCAAATATATTTTATCTGTCCTTGATAGAGTTAACTGGTTTCTTAGATTATGATTTTTAATATTTAAGTTCATTAATGTGTAAACATTCATGGAAATATTTTTAGAAAATATAATTATTGTTGATTGTAAGTACTTGGTTGTTGTTAGTACTTAGTTGTGGGTATGTGGTTGTAAGTATTTGGTATATAGTGATTAGTTGGTTGTTGAATTATTATTATTATTATTATTATTATTATTAAATAATATTATCAAAATTTGTATTAAAATTTGTCTTTGAAAAATATTTCATAAAACTTTCAATCTAAAATTTACTGTGAAAAATATTCCATAAAAACTTTTATTAAAAATTATTTCATTAAAATTTTCATTAAAAAATTACATTTCTCAAAAAGTTGGTGGTTATTCAATCTTTTGATAATAAATTTAAAAATCTTACTTTAATTTACTTATTACATTAATTTGCTTTAATTTTTAAATTTTAACTTTAAAATTTAGCCCTAAATTTACTTAATTTAGCATTGTTTACCAAATATATACATTGATTAACTTTAATTAAAAAATTTGAGCCTATAATTTACTTAATTATCCTTAATTTACCTATTTATCCTTGTATTACTTAATTTAACATTTTACCCCATAATTTACTTAACAACCAAATATAACTCTTATTTACATATTTAACCAATAATTTCACGTGGTCATTGATTAATTCACAAAGATTTGCATCTAAAATTAACATTGAAAAATATTTCATAAAAATTTCAATCTAAAATTTACTTTGAAAAATATTTCATAAAAACTTTCATTAAAAATTGTAATTGAAAAATATTTCATAATTTATTTCATTAAAATTTTCATTAAAAAATTACATTTCTCAAAAATTGGTGGTTATTCAATCTTTTGTTAATAAATTTAAAAATCTTGCTTTAATTTACTTATTTAAAAATTATAACTTTAATTCAAAATTTTAGACCATTGATTACTTAATTAAAAAATTTGAACTTTAATTTAATTACTTTAAAATCTGGACCTTAATTTACTTATTTGAACCCAATTTAGACCTTAATTTGGACCTTGAAATATTTCGATGTTTGAGAAACTCTGCAGTGTGGTAGATGACTCTGGTGAAAGCGAAATACATGCAAATTTAAAAGAGAAGATTACCGGGTTTCTCGATTCCCTTGAAACGAACTTCACCGTTACTTCCCTGAGCTGAAATGAAATCAATTCTTTGCTTCCTTTGACGTGTCCAGCATTCCTGGTGAATTACAAGATGAATTCTTAGATTTACTAAATGATTCCTCGGCATGTAACTTCTTTAGTCAGAAATCAGTCACATAATTCTGGTTTGTTATTTGTAATTCATACCCAAATGTCGCAATCCTAGCCTTTCAACTTTTAGTTCCATTTGTTTCTACATATCGCTGCGAGAGTGGATTCTCAACTCTTCTTCGTTTAAAAAGAAAGATAGAAATAAATTAAATGTTGAGAACGATGAGGTTGGCGTTAACAAAATCCAACCGCGAATTTCTAGGCTGATTAATAACATGCAATTTCAACCATCGCATTAAATTGATTATTAACCATAAAATAAAGTTATACTAAAAATATATTTTGTTTGTTTTTTCATTACCATATTAAAATGCTTTTTAGATTGTATCAGAATCGCGAATCACTTAGCTTTAATAAAAAGGGGTCCTAACCCAAAAGACGTTAGGAACTTATGATTTAAAGGAAAATATCATATATGTTCAATCTAAAATACTCGAAAAATATTCAGATTTTGAGAAATTCTATACGAACCATCAAGTTTTATCAACGGTTAGTATTACATTTATGTTTTCCTTGGATCCACTAAATGGGTTAGTAGATTACAGCAGGTTCACCAGACCATATATTTGGTCTATGAGAACTACATCCGAGTGTATAACACAACATGGTCAAACCAATATACCTTATCAAAGTTGCTCATACCTTCAAAATTACGTTTAATAAATTTTTTATTAATTTTCTATTAACAAATAATTATTTTTAACGGATGCATTATTATATTTTAATCTTTTATTATTGTTTTAATTTTAAGAATTAAATCTTTATAAGAATTGAATTTCCAATCAAATTCCATTTGTTTCAGTTTGTCCATTAGAAAAACGTTTTCTTTCAGACTTCTTTTGGCTTTCTCACTTTTGCAGACAACGAGCAAATTTTTCAAAATTTCTTCAATGCCAGCTCCTTTAAATCTCAAATCATCCGCCACCAAACATTCCTCCAAACCTTTTACCAATTCCGGAATAATTGAACAGGCATCATTTTCCAACGATTTGATTTGCACTGCCGTTGACAACCTAAGCAAGGTGGTGACGCAGATCATCTTTTCTGGCGACTCAATTCTTTGAATCAGAAATAATTTCACAAATTCATCATTGAAATATGAGCACTCATATTGATATTGCACATTGTTGACCAAAAGAGCGGCTTGAGAATGAAATTTTTTTAATCCTATGATCAGTTTGACTATGTCCAACAAATGTCCGTCTTTCGTAAGATATTGGCAAAAATAGGCGCTTTTGTCGGTAAGATTTATGAGAAAATTTAGCATAACTTCTAAATTTTGATACAAATGAAATTCTGATTTCTTGATGATTTGTTCGATTTTTATCAGTAACCAATCGATAAAATTATCGGCACAAATATCATCGATCACTTTTTGTTGAGTTTCGGTGCTTAATTCTGTGATTAGATCAAGAATCGGATTCCATTCTTGAATTTCGTCCGAATTTTTCACTAGTTCTTTCATCATGGTTATTCCCATTTCAAATAATTTTATTACTGATCCAGTTCAACAGCACAGATATTTGAAAATAAGTAAATCGATAATAATTTATTGAGATCAAGATCAATGTTCAGTGATGACATCATACCATTCTATGAAATTATTAATATGCAGTCTACAAGTGTCAGTGAAAATGATTGTATGCAATAACATATTAATTTTTAAATGTCTTTAAAGTTTTTTTAAATGTTAATTTTATTTAATTTAACTTTAATTAATTTATTTTTTAATCAGCACCGGCCAACCCACGGTTCATTGCATAATAACACACAATTCCTATTTTACTCAAATAGAAACTACAACATATCTCACTGCTTAACATAAATAGAACTTAACAACCTAACAAGGCATATATGTAGGTGCATAAATATCGATGTTAAATTGGAAAATATATAATTTATACCTTTTCCCAAGCTATACAATAATCGAAACAAAATAAGCACATAGGAGACAACAACAAATGTAGAACCAGAATCAACAAAATAATTTATTATAAACATGAAAGACAATTTCAACCATTTTTTAGAGCGAGTAATCCAAAGGAGCCCGAACAGCAGAAGCACTGTAGTTGATGCAAATTCCATTGACATAAATGAAAGGATTCACCAGAGTGACTTGTGAACACCGATGATGAATTGGATTGAGTAAAATCGCCAGTGAAACTGACAACGAGGAAGAGAATGCGAGATTACTGTCTAACCAGCGAATCAATATGATTGTAATAATCACCGTGCCAATGAGCATGTCGAAACATAGCGATATAGTTCCTGATGAAATAGGGTCTCTGCATTTGCACATTCACATTCGAATGTTTTAAACATTGGAATATTAAGACCGAATTTGTGATGCATTATTTCATCGGATTCATAACAAGTTCTGTAAGCTTGTATAGTAGAATCTCCGCCAGAGAATGAATAATAAGACCTCATAGGTCCAGGCCAGAAGTCTCTAAATAGTATTATGCAAAATATTTTCCATTCAATAAATTACTGCTAGTACCAGAGTATTATAATTTGTTGTAGCAACGCTTCTGAATTGTGCGGATCCAGATGGGTTCTACTAGATACAACCGAGGAGGAAACATGAAACAAGACTTGGCTCCAGGTGCTTGCTACTATCAGCGTAACAGTATTTACCATCATTAAGTTAATTGACTAAGTTGGATAATAAACAAAAAAAATAAACAAAAAATAATAAACAAAAATAATAAACAAAACTAATTTGAATTTCCATTATTGCATTGATATAATTTAACTATCCGAACTACGTCAGGCGACTGATTCGGTGATTTAATTAAATTTTATGTAGATTTAATTCACAATTTTATCATTTAATTCGCAATTCAATTTATAATTTTCATCACAATTTCATTCACGGTTCAATCTATAATTTATTCCACAATACGGTTAGGGAAAATGATAAAGAAAACAAAAAATTATAATTTACTCGTGCATTTCCAAATCAATAGGCATTTCCCGAAACCCGGATCCCCACCAAGGAGATAGAATACTTTTCACGACGTGTTAAATTTCTAATGATATAACGGAGATTTCTCCCTTAAATTAAATAAAGTAAGCAAACATACGAGTTCAGTATTAAAACTAGAAATTGGTACCTTCCTGAATTAGTAACTACGGAAATGTGATTCTGAAATTGTATTTAAACTATAATCATAAATTTAGAGATGTCACAACATAACGATCACGACGAGGAGGGTCAACAGGCCGAATCCATTATTCGGTTCAGAACCAGATGAATCTGGCACAAAATCCACTCGTGGAACGACGGGTACCTACCAGATGCGAACCGATCTGGCCAGTGGGGTGATCTGCCTTGCCACTCCAAAGACGGAGGCTCTCCCAAATCCAGCCTTAAAAGCGAATGACAGAGCCGTCTCAACTGCTCAGGATGCAATCCGGAACCCCCTGCGGACAGATCAGGAAATTAGATCCGGCGTCCTGGAAAATCCCAGCGGGAACGCCTGGCTCGCTTGGACCCTTCCTTAATCGCCGAACTGAATGCCTGGCAAGCCAGGTCGGAATGGGAATTTCGAGCAGCATTCCCTAACCAGGAGTCCAACCCACAGAAATGTGGCCGACCCTGCAAATCAGTGAAGAAGACTGACGACGGCAACGAGGATGCGCCTTCCTGATCCGACGCAATCAATGACTCCGGGATATAAACTATCGTGATTAGTCAACTACTACATAGACTTAGTGATTATTATCCTGTGTGTTGATCTCATTTAATTATAACTCATAGCTAATATTTAATTACTGTGTTGACTCAATTATTATCCTATTGTTTGTTAATTTCATTTGGTCGTAATTATTATGGGTACGGAGTAGACATAAATCGCCAACGAGGAGTATCTGAGATAGTAAAACCGGTAATGTATCTATATTAGATTATAATCGATAGCATGAGAGAAGGATAGAGTAATGTAGGAGATCAATCTAACGATACTTTCTTTACTTTTCTAGTGTTCGAACTCTTCGAGAATTTACGAAAGGACCGGGAACAAGCCCAGCAACAAGTGGAGAGTCTCCAGGAAAGCATCGCAAAGCCTTCACCATATTTCTTTTATACTTGAATTCACAAAAACTTTCGGAAGAAGTATAGAGACCAGTATCAGTTGGTTTTCTATAAATCTCTGTCTCATATTGTTTCTCTTTGCGTTGTATTATCAAATCCAAGAAAGCATGTGAATACAATGTTTTTATGTAGACTATTCATATATTTATTTTATGTAGACTATTCGTGCATGGTCTTTGTCTTCTACTTTTAAAAATTCAGTAAAAAGTGTTAACATATTGGTTGAATTGTTAATGAAGAACGGTTATTCAAAATCCTTTTTAGTAATTATGGTGAAAGAGACTGTTGACAAATTTATTAAAAATCCTAAGGATCCATGTTTGAGAAAATCTTGGTGTGATTTTGTTGAGATGTGTGAGTCTGATGAGTTAAAATCTGGGTGTGATTTTGTTGAGGTGTGTGAGTCTGATGAGTTAAATAAATTAAATAGTGTGAGCAAGGATGATGAGCCTAAATTTGTGTTAGTATTGCCGTACTCAGAAGGTTTTAAGGATTATAAAGTGAAGATAAGAAAGCAGTTAAGGAATTTAAACTATAGGATAGTGTCAACTTCATGGAAAGTACGCAATATGTTTATTAATAAGTCAAAAACTCCGGTTGAATTGTGTTCCGATCTCGTTTATCAGTTTACATGTAATGGGTGTAATGCCACATACATTGGAGAGACTTCCCGTCATCTCTGTATTCGAGCTCGAGAACATTGTAGACCGAAGGCTTTGACCCATATTGGTGAGCACAATAAGGGCTGTAAGATTAAAATAGGTTTGTCTGATTTTAAAATTTTATTAAAAAATTTCGATAATTATTGGGAACGTGTGATTTGTGAGGCGTTGTTGATAAAATCATTGAATCCGAAAATTAATGTGCAGAATGCAGTAAATACTTGTGTGTTGAGTGTTTTTAAATAAGCTTTTGTGTATTGTATGTATTGATTGTTGTGTTAAATTAAATAATTAATAAAAAATTTTTAAATTATTAAATTAAATTTTAAATGTTAAAATTTTCAAAAAAATAATATATTTTTTTATAAAATGAAAAAAATTTTTTATATATAATTAAATTTGTTTAAAATCCTTAATTTAATGAGTTATTATATCCCACCTGATGATGACAGGAAAACTGTCGAAATTAATCGTGAAAAGAATGTTTGATTGGCGTTATCTTATTCTAGGATTGTTGATTTAAATTAATAAATTTTTTATGTATTCTGTGTTTTATATAGATGATTAATAATAATTATAATAATAAAATAATAATAATCACACATGTACAACATCAATTTAAACAAAGACACATTAATGCAATTTAATAAAAGCCACGTGTGCAACATTGATGCAAAGCATGTGCAACATTGATGTAATTAAAACTTTAATCTGATTGGATGTTTCATTTATTTTGAAGGTATAAAAACCCTGTACCATTTCATTTTAATCATAATTCACGATGTTCAAGAAAAGCACTGAAAAACCGAAAGATGAACTTGTTCAGCCTGTTCCAATGTTCCACTACAAAATGTATTTTTTAAAAGCAGAAATCAATATGAAATTGGTTGCACCGGTCAAGTTAATTCCAACTAAATTTCAATTCTTATCCGGCACGCTTTTAATGGTAGATGTTAAAACTATAGATGATGTTTTCAAACGGTTGAATTCAAATCTATCATGCAATCAAAATGCATGGTTCAACAACCGATATGCAAACTTTTATGATGCCTTTGATGAAATCAGTTTCAAAGAAAACGAAAATTGGTATATAACAATTTCAATCAAATGATATAAAAATGATAATAATGATGTATATTCTCCAATTTGGAAAATTATGTCTACTAGGCTTTCACAACTATTTTAATGTATTTAATAAATGTATATAATGTATTTTAATAAATG
This sequence comes from Schmidtea polychroa, assembly GCA_959609185.1. Lineage (NCBI taxonomy): Eukaryota > Metazoa > Platyhelminthes > Tricladida > Dugesiidae > Schmidtea > Schmidtea polychroa. The sequence continues at coordinate 32,050 of CAUHTR010001581.1, read as the reverse complement.
TATTTAATGTATTTAATCTTATTTATTTTATTAACTGTTTCTGCCGATTTGGCATAGTTTTCTATCGCGTCTGTGTGCGCGGTCTGGTTAGGCCGAATATTGTTGGTGTGCGCACACAGACGCGAGCAATGGAAGCTCAGTTGTTTGTAGGTAGGTTTTAATTGTTGTTAATTTTTATTTTGATTTATGGATTTATGAAATTAGATAGAAATTCTAGAATTTTGATTTGTTTTACCGGACTTTTTGAATTGAAATTTGGAGTGATAAAGTTCCTTTGTTAAAATGGCTTCAGGTGTTAAATGTGATCCTTCAGTTGAAGAATATCTTAACCACATTAAATTAATCGTATCGATTGTCACGGAACTTTCACAGTTGTTGCCATCATTTTTCATGATTATGCATGGGATCGAGTCTTCTAAATCCACAGATAAGTTCGTCAATAAAAGCAACGATATTGTATTATGTATTCGTGAGGAAATAATATTGAATCATGCTATGTCGGATCTTTCAAATCGATTTGTCGGCAAAACGGAAATCAGAAATTATTTAATTGAAGAATTATCCAACCGATTTTCTCAGTTGTCCGAATTCAAACATCAGGGTGCTTTGGCGTATATTTCATGGATACCAGAGACAATGAAAATCAATAGTCGTATGATTATGGCTGCTTTAAAATCTGACGTTGGAATGGACGTGATCCCTGATTGTCGATCGCAAGTTTATCGTGCACAAATGGAAGCAGCTCGATTAACATCTGAAATGGACAAGACATTATTCAAACCTGATCGACGTGACCCTGTAGAGGCGGAAAATAAAATCTTGAAAATTGTCAATCGTGTTTTTGGAATTAATCATTAACATTAATGCAACAGTAATGCAACAGTAATGCAACAGTAATGCAAATTTAACAAAGACATTCTATAAACAAACTTACATTATAATTAAAAATTGTTAATAATAATGACTACAGAAAAAGGTTAATTAATTAAATGATTAATTAATTACCGAATTATTTATTATTTAGAAATTGTAATCAACTTTTTGTTGAAAAAATTGGCAGAAATAGCTGGTGTAAATGTTCAGGATATATTATCTGTTGCAAATGCATTAAATATAGGCTGGATAGTTGAGAGTCAAGATTCAGGATTTGATGAAAGTGAAGTGAGTCAAGAAATTGATACTCAAAAAATGATGTAGAAATTGATGGAGAAAACACCCAAGAAATTGATGGAAAAATTGATGGAGAAAACAATCAAGAACAACCTAACGATTGTATAGATCATGTAGTTGATAATATTATGAAATGTGGAGATGACTATTGTGAATGTGTCAATAAATGTTAAATTTTAAATTTTATTTTTATATATAAGAAAAATAACAAAAATTAATATTTATTTAAATAGTTAAATAACATATACAATAAAACAACTCCTGTTGTGAGTTTAATATAGTTTTTCATTTTTCTTTTGATTTCATCAGTTTCTTTAGCATTGCGGGCGATTTGATTGAGTGTATCCCATACGCTATTTGCTTCTATCTATGGACTAAACTTGGATTTGATTATCTAAAAAATAATAATAATAATGAATAAAAATAAATTTACTTCTAAAGACCACTGATAATAATGTTCTGAGTCATGTTGGCTTTTCGCAATGATTATCTTCAACTAAGTGAACCTTACAATAATTCTTGTCCATTTCATGCCTTCATCACAGAGACATTGAAATATATTGTTAAAATAAATCTTCTTTGATTCAAAACAATCCATATCAAGCATGTTCTGGTAGTCGATATGGTTGCCTTCAATAATTTGTTCGGTCCGATTGATCAGGAAATTGAGGCCGTCGACTATATTCGCTGTGACTAGTCCATTTTGAACGTTTTCAATAAATTGAGACATTTTTACAATAATTTTTAATAAACTGTTTTATTTACACTACTGTTTGTGTGTGTATAATATGATTCTAATTGGTTGATAAACTATAAATTTAAAACATAATAGATTTGATTTGATACAACATGAAAACTATATTTCGATTGCCAATTATTATAACGAAAGTGTGCTCGCACAATACAACAATAACTGTGGAGTCTTTTAATAAATCAATATGTGTTTGTCCAAATACCACCAAGTTGATGGATATTTTATATATTCTTGACAAACCAAAATGGGCAAAGCATCCAGGAAAAAGAATATCCTAAAGATTGGAGAATTTAGAAAACAGCTATGCCCTATCATTTGAATATATACAAAATATAAAATTTTAATTGATTGATCATATTGAGGTTATCTATAAATTAATTGTTGAAAATAAAAAGAATATGAAAATTATTGATAAGAAACATGATCATTTGTTAAGAAAGATTGATTTAATAATATTCGAAATTCGAACAATAGAAGAATCGATAGAAAATTTGAAAACCAATTCAACGTTACTAATTTCAAATTGACGGACATCAATATTTAAATGACCATTGTTAATTTTAAATTATTTTATTGTTTAATAAATGTATTGATTTAAATTACCTTTTGTTCGATATATTATTATTATTATTATTATTATTATTATTATTATTATTATTATTATTATTATTATTATTATTATTATTATTATTATTATTATTATTATTATTATTATTATTACTCACATAAAGACATTTCATGCACGTGTAATTTAACAAAGATGTCTTTATGTGAAGTTACTCACTTAGTAACAAAGACTCATCGATGAGTCATATTTAGATAACAAAGCATCGATAATATTTTCTATCCAATCGGTATTCTGATTGGATAGATGTTACATATTATCGATACTTAGTAATTTATTTTTTCAAATGATCGAGATGTAATTATTATTTTTTGTAATTTTTTATAATTTAATTTTTTATGAAACAAATTTTTTGAAACCAATTTTTATGAAATAAATTATGAAACAAATTTTTATGAAAACAAATTTTATGAAACCAATTTTTTATGAAGAAAAGGAGGGTATGTTTTTATTATTATTATTATTATTATTATTATTATTATTATTATTATTATTCTGTAGCGAAATATTATCGGATACAATAATTTTTGGTTATTCCAAAAAAGAAGTTTTTGTTCTAAAAAGAATGAGTCATACACAGGGGGAGTGTGCAAAAAAAAGAGTCTTTGTTTAATTGTTTGTTTAAATGTCTTTATTTAAATCTCTTTGTTTTAATGTCTTTGTTCCAAAAATGATGAGTCATGTGTATTTTAATGATTAGTCATCGGATCAAAAATGCTACTAAAAATATATCCAAAATTAGATGTCTTTGTTTGTTACTAAAAATAGACTTTGAGTCATCGACGAGTCATATGACCTTGTTACTGAAAATAGAATGACCTTGATGAGTCATCGATGAGTCATAATGATGGGTCATCGCGGGGGTATGTGATGAGTCATGGAGCACACTTCTCTCTACTCACCTGTCAAGTAGAAGGCTATTAGTAGGCTATTACAAAAATATTATTGGGGTAATTTAAATAAATATGTCAAAAGATGGTACAACTCATGTACAATATGCGCAACTAGGAAAAATACAGGTACAAAACAAAAGCAAACTACATCCTATTCCAGCTACATTATCACCAATGGAAGTTTGAGTCATGGATTTTTTATGTAAACTACCTACCACTATAAATGAAAATAAACATATATTAGTATTTAGCGATTATTTTACTAAATGGGCAGAGGCATTCCCAACAAAAAATGAAACAGCAGAGACTGTCGCAAAACTACTTATTGAGAAAATAATTTTAAAAATAGACACACCAAAAAGGTTGTTAACTGATAAACTGAGTAATTTCACGAGTGAAATGATTAAGAGTGGCAAATACCGTATTTCCCCGAAAATAAGACACTGTCTTACTTCAAATTTTCAGAAAAAAAGCTACCTAGGGCTTATTTTCGGGTAATTAGATTGTTGATCATATAAATGCAATTTTTGTTGAAACAAAGTATCCACTGTGAAAAGTTTATCTATATCACATTATTTCATTTTAATGAAAAATAAATAACACACATTTCACATGCGTGACGCCTGTATACCATGCGAATCACGATTTATGGTCTAATATCTTTATGTTTCGTTTATAGTGACTTATGAATGTGACTAACTTTTTTCAGTCAAAAAAAATTATTTTTTTTCGGGCATAACAACCTTATGACGTAAAATCGAAAGAAAGTGCCAGGGATAAATAAAAAAAAATATAAATTTTATAACAATATGCTAAAATGCAATTGCCCGAGCAATTCAATATGTTCGAACCTAAACTACACGTGAAGGAGGTGTATGTAAGACATCTGAACAGAACATGTATTAAAATACCTAAAAACCCATGTAAAACCGACATATGTGATTTTAAAATTATGGTCATGATCATTGGATTGGGGATTGAATAACTAACAGATTTGCCAGTATTTGACACTTTAAAGCATATATTTATGGCTAATTTGAATTAAAATTACTATTTTTTTCGTGATGTAAATAAGTAAACAGATCTTTCCAAGGTAGGTCTTATATTTTTTGTGGGCGAATAATTCATGCTAGGTCTTATTTTCGAGGTAGGTCTTATTATAGGGGAAATACGGTATATTTAATATGCAAAAAATTAATACAACAGTGTACTACCCTCAAACTGACGGGTTAGGAGAAAGGTTTAATGGGACACTATTAAGTAGATGAGCGGTTTTTGTGAGAAAAAATGAAAGTGATAGAGACAAATACGTAAGTAAATGCACCTATATTCATAATATCACTCCAAACAAAACACCAGGTTATTCACCATATTATTTAATGTTCCTAAGAGAACCGGCAACACAATACTTAGATGCACCAGACTATGTAACAGGTTAATGATATCAGGTTTCTCTTTAATTATAATAGGATTAATAAACTCAACTGAAATAATAGAGTTAATAGAGTTAATAGAGATAATTATAAAAATTTCAGCAAATAAAATTAGAGTAATCAACATAAAAAGAACACTATTAAAAGATATATACTTACAAACCGTAAATGAGACAGACTAATGTATTATAAAAGAGGTGGAAGATAGAACAACAAACGAATTTGAGAGAGGAGATATCATTAAATTCGCCAAATTAAAACCTAACACACATTACATAGTATACACGCAAAAAGATACAGCTCCAGACACATAAATATGGAACTGCAACATAATAAAAACACAAAATTTACCTAGAGAAAAAAAGACAAAATAAATTAAATAATCCAAACAATGACAACAACACAAAGTAGTACAATGAGCACACAAAAATACCAATTCACCACTATAATAATAACAACAAGCACGGAAATAACATCAACAAGCAAGATAAAAACTCAAAACAATATGTTAAGGAAATAACTAGAGAAATAGAAATAGATCAAACTAAATTATCACCGGGGAAACTGATAGTAATAAGTAGTTGGGAAGAATTATAAGCTTTACAGAAAAAAGATAAAATAAAGGTATGATGGCCCCTTTACGTCATGACAATATCCGTAATAGCAATAGTAATTTTAGCAATCATAAGTAGCACACAAATTTACAAAAGGTACAAATGGAAAGGCAGCTGTATCGAGCCACTGGTTAAAAATATACCAGAGCACTTCCATTTGGACAGATACATACGAAGCAAATACAAAATATTAACAGTTGCTTAAAATAAATCGGTCAATAATATATATTAAAATTTCATATATTCATATTATTATATTTGTGTATAATGGAAAACAGACGATACTCCTCAATCACAAACTTTTATATTATATTTATAGAAACAAGATCACAGCAAAATGCAACGAGCAAACACACAATCCCAACAACCAATCAAACAATACCAATCGAACAATAAATCTCGAAGCAATCAATCCTCTAACACTCAGCAATATAATCTTCAATCAACTAGCCAATATCAACTTAATAATCAATTGTCTAATATCCAAACAAGTAGTCGAATCCAACAACAATATAATACGCAATCTCCAAGTCAATATCAACAACAAATAGTAAATAGTCAAAGGCCTCAATTAAAAATCCAATTCAAAAATCAATATCAATCTTCATCAAACAATCACTCTCGAATAAATCAATCCAAACAACATTCTCAAGATAACAATCAGTACCAAAATCAACCTCGAATAATAATTCAACCAATCCAAAAATACAGCTTATATAAATAAGCTAGTAAAAAGTTTTTATAAAAACTTACAAAATAAGATATGCATTGATGGGATTCCCATTACGATACGTAGTTTCTCTAACCAAGTATGTATACCCAACGAGATGAAAATAGACATAGAAGAAAGGGAATTATATCTGACCAAATCTGATCAAAGCCAGAAGAGTGAACTTTTAAAAATTATAGAAATGTGGATAAAGAAGTGATAGAGGGCAAGAAAATACCTCACAGAATCACTTTCCACACAACAAAAACAGAAAGTTCCATCTGCCAGCAGAAAATTTCATTAATAACAACCAGTAATTGCTAGGCAGTGATAAAACTAATTAAAAGGATATGAGCATGACAAATGACTTTAATAAATTAACTATCCAAATGAATAATTTACCCTGTGTGATAACAATCAAGATACTATATATTCCAAAAATAGAAAATCCATTCGCAAAATTGGAGCCGATTAAACCAAAGATCAAGACATCAGAAGAGATAATATACAGAAAACTATCGGTTACACACCAAGAGCTGTCAGTCGCAGAATGACATAAACTAATTATGTTCGTAGAAGTGAAAATAATAAAGGATGTAAACCAAAATGAAAGACCAGCTGAAGTATGTATAAAAATGGAAAGGGAATAACAATATACAACGAAAACTTACTCCGAAATCAAGAGTAGAAAACTTTTACTAAGACAAAACCAAGGTCACAAAAGAAAACATCATCGGATACGAGGATGAGTATAAGGCAATAATAATAGGGTTTGAGATGATGGACAAATTAAAAACTCTGGCAATAGAACTCAGCAATGTGATGAGAGTAAGAGATATGTCAGAAGACAAATTCATGGGATCATTTGTAAAAAATGTCGCCCCACACAAAACCAGGATATCAAATTTAGCTTATCAGGTAATTGGTTGCTACAAAAAATGGTATAAAGACAAAAGATTAAACGACATCCTCAAACAACCAGAACCCTTTCCAGCTGCAGTAACAACAAGTATCGTAAAAGTAATATACAGCATAGTGTAAAATGAATGGGAAGAAGTGGTCAAAAGGAACCTAAATGAATTCATGGCCAAAGCACATCAAACCAAAAGCCAACCAATAACAATATCAGAAGATGGATCAGAGAGACAAAGGAGTCAGATATAGAAATTGGTGAGATAGAGCCGAAGCAAAGCTGTGGTTTATTGGCATTAATAAACAGGGTAGGTTAACAACGAAGATGACAGGGGTCTGCCCTTATTTGACCTAGGAACCACGAACAAAACAAAGGCTTGTTGTAATTCCCGATCTATCTAAATGGATTTAGCCGTCGTGATATTCACGATACTTGGCTCACCTGTTACAAGCATAGCATAGAGCTACCTAGGGGCACTCAATGTAGACAACGCCAGTGTCTAGTTGTCGTCGACGCGGGTCACAGGAAGTATACCGATGAATAGTATATTGAAATTCTATGATAGAATCGAATCGTGATAAAAATTCACTAGTTAAAATGTGTTTGAAATGCGACGGTATATTTATCCTAATTTTGGTGTGCGAGTAAGTGTGCGTGGATTGATTCAGTAAAAAACTTTGAATTATTTTTATTCTACTGTTGAGGTCCGTAAATTAAAATAAATTTAAATGAAATTTAGGTTAATAATTTAAATAAAAAGTAAGTGAAGAAAAAAGACAAATAAAAGCGGGATCATGCACAGAATCGATAGTATAGGAAAGTGTGATGGAAGCAGTATTAGAAAATGCCAAAAGCAATTATGAAAGGCAAGAATCCAGAAATCCGAGAAAAATCAATAAATTGAAGAATCATCGAAATCGAATGGGGAAAACGGGACAGGTATAGAGTAGCTAATGGTCAACAAGATGATGGTTAGGGATTTATCAGAAAATGGTTAGGAAGGGTCGAAAAGCATTCAAATGTGAAAAAACAGTAAACGTTAATTAATTAATTAATTAATTGGCTAATAGAAAACCCGAGAGATGAAGGAAACCCGAGCTGGGTAAACAAGAAGAAAAGTAAACAGAAGGAAGATTTGGGCCCATTAGCTTGACACAATGATTAATTGGAAAAAAGCAAGAAGAAGATAATACGTGTAGAAAGGCCGGAAGGGCCATTAATTATCTTGGTTCGTTGGACCATTATAGGTGACAGCCGAAGCAGATACGTGGAAGCAAATATCAAGTGAAAGATTGGCTCGGCAATAACCATTTGTCATCCCGATTTCGAGGAGTATATAAGGAAAGGGAAAATCAGAGCAAATCGGCATTTTGCCTCAGCTAGGGTTAGAAGAAACCGAGTTAGGGAAAGGCGTAAACGAATTAAGGAGATAAGGGAAAAGAAGATATAGAATAGGAATACGAAAAGGTGGAAAAGAATCAAATCAAACAGAAAAGAGGAAAACGTGGGTCAAGAGAATCTAAACAAATAAAAGGTGAATATTATCTTTTTACAAAGCATCAACGCCGAGCGGAGAATCGGTCAAACGTAACTTTGATTATTAATTGTAAAGTTGTGAGAAAAGATTGTGAATTTTGTTATTTCAATTTACGTTGGGTCGTTATTGTTTTGATTTAAAGGACAAGAGGAGTCAGAGGGAACCGACTTAAATTAACCAAAAACCCAACACTACTTAATTTTGAATTTTTATTTTTATTAATTTTGATGGCGATTTTTCATAATTTACTATATATTTTATCTTCTAATTTTTATATTTTATTTATTTTTAATTAATTTCGCTGCCATGGTGGATATGTGCGTTTTCTAGAATACACTATGTGGTTTTAGATATTTTAATATATAATTGTTATTCCTTTTAATTCTAATGTTTCATTTTGATTTTTGCTGATTTAGTTATTCAATTTTATTTGGCTGCCATGATGGATTTAGCCACTTTTATATAATATTCTAGTTCTTTGTTCATTTCTATTGTAAATTTTTTATTCCTAACTCACATCTTCTAGCTATTTTGTGGAAATCTTTCAAATTTCCATAACTATCTCTCCTTTTCGCCATTAATTCAAATTTGCTTACTTCTGTTAAGAATCTATGTTGTATTTGATTCGATTTCATGTAATACTTCTTGCTTTTGTTTCATTTTAAATTACTTTTATGTTTATTATTTTTGTGTTGAGTGAATTCTATTTAGATGTTTAATTGATGTTTGGACGTGTTTGAGTTTGACTCGACATGATGTTATGTCTACTAGTTATGTTCCGCCGTCTATCAGACACATTTCAACCACATAGGCTCAAAATCAGTTTTTAGTCCAACAATAATTAGGCATCGGTTAATGAGGTCTTACAAATGAAGAGAATTGAATAATAGACGCATCGTCAAATTTTAAAAATATTCAGGAATAAATACTAATTATTTTTTTGTGAAATAAGGATTTCTATTTTATCATTTTGTATAGTTTATACACATATTTTTGTGTTTTTCTGTGTAAAATTTATCAAATTAAATTTTATTTATTAAATCGTCGATTTTAAATTTTTTAAATTGGAATTTCTTTGGAATTTTTTATTTGTGTTGTCCATGTATTATTTTGTAATACTTGATGCTTTTCATATTTTAGTTTTATGTTATTTATTTTCGAACTATTCCTGAATTAATTTTTTTATTCTGTTTATTCTTTTTGATTTTCTTCAACTTAGTGTTTTTAACTTAAGCATTTAAACAATAAAAATCTAATCCAACATTTGAGCAAAAAATTCTTGTGGGCGGGTAGCTGAAAAAAAGGAAAGGAGCAAAAATCATTTTTGGATCATGTATACTTATTCGCCTAGGGGGAATAAGTATACATGTGTAAATTAATATTATTAATAATATTAGAAATAATATTAATAATTATATCCAAACAAATAATAAATCTATAGTAATTAATAAACCCAGGACAGCATACGAAAGTTATATAAGAAATTTACTGTCGAGTGATGGATTACAGGTAACCAAACATTTTACCTTACCTATTTCCAGCGTAATCCAGAATAAAACGATGTGTGTAGCTACTTGATACCCGTTGAGTGATCAACTTGGTAATGAATCAAGGGGTGGAGTACTAGCAAAAAGTGATCAGGCTCTGCATACTATAATTGTCCAGCACCTTCTTGGGTCAACCAACTGCCGATAGAAAGCCTGTGTCCGATTTTGTCTAGTAACTCTATTTAGATTATGTTTCTAACTTGCATCTCGTCTCTATAACCACAGCTTATCCTCTTGCCATATATAATAGTAGCTCTACTCAAATCAAAACTGACCTTGTAATTTCAAACACCATAAAAACAATTATAGATATTATAATAACTACACCAGTCGCAATAGTTCAGATAGGTTTTGCGATCGACGCATTCGCCAGCTCCGCCTGTTTGAATTTTGCCCGAGCTGACTTGCCCGGACTTATCTTCCTTTTTGGCCTAGTAAGTGGTTCGGAGGCACGGTTCGCCGCCATTTCCTCCGCCACAGGTCAGATCTGGGCTGCTACGTCTTGATCAATCGACCGTTGGTATAGCTGAGTCTCCAACTTTTGTATTCGGAGGCGGAGAGCTCGGATCTCCGTCCGGTCTTGAGCACTCTGAAGCTGTAGCTCTTGGGTCAGCTTCAGGCGCTTTTGCATCTCGACGGGACTGTACCATGTGCCCTCGAGTTCCCGGCGCCGCCCGTTGAATTTTGTGAGCCTGATGGTGGGCCTTCTCCCGATCCTGGCACATATTATCGATTAATTTGAACACTACAAGAAGAAATTGCATAAATTCATATAAAATACATCAATAAAACGAGATCACATTATATTATAATCTACAACAGTTACAAGTAATAAAATAAAACTAATTGTAGGTTAATATTAACTGCACAATGCGCCACAACAAGAAATCATGGTCTAATTTCTGCCACTAAACGGTACGGTTGGTCGACCGGTTTCAAGTTGATCATTTTCATCTACGGTTATCCTAACAATGAAAAATCTGTTCCCCTCATTTGTTGGAATTCAAAGTCATATTGAACTCATTTCCTCATTCTATGTTTGCTTTCTATCTCTATGCTCTAGCAAGAAAGAAATTCCGAATTCGGGCGATCAGATCTCATCCATCCACAACTACACTTCCCGTCGTTACGCACGACAAACGTATCCTGATTTAAGAAGTGGCTTTATTCAAATCACGTTGCCACTTCAATGTCGGTGATTCTATGATTACGAACAGCATTTCTGGTTTTATAATGGGGAACTGTGATGTAGCTAATATGTCATGTGGATTAGTGGATCGTCGATTTATTCTGATACATGATTAAAAGAAAAAAATAAATGAACTCCTCTTAATCGTCTCGATTACCACATCTCTATGGGTTTTAAATTATGGATTGCGAATTATTTATCTTGGAAGTTAGGTAAAGTTTTGATGTCAACTGTAAAAAATAATAAATTGGGGTTCTTAATCATTTTCGTTTTCTATATGTCTCGAGTGCGTCACACGAGGGTTCAGGCTAGGGTTTACCTAATTAAGCTGGGGGGGATTATTATGTTCTCCTAGGGTTAGGTTCGCATGGCTGCTGTCAAAAGGACGATATGACGAAAACGGGAATCCCCGCATACCCGACGGTGATTGGTATGTATGGTTAGATTTAGCTTAATTTTAACTTGAAGGTGGTAATTGGCAAGGGGTGGGGAAAGGAGAGAGTGTTACTATGATATTATTTTCTATTTGAGATTTAATTAATAATTTCTATTTTAGAGATTTAATTAATAATACAGGTCAATTAATGGTAATTTCATCAATGATATCCAGGGGGAATAAGTATACATGATCACATTTTTTAAACAAAATGACTAAAAATGAGAAGTAAAATACCCGTGAAAACATTTGAAAGAAAATAGAGTGATACAGCAAGAATAGCGCAAAAAAATATAAAATTAAAATCACACAAATAAATCAAATTCAAGTCATCGAAAGTTAATAAGCATTAAACATAGTTTTCCAGACATAGACCCACATCTCAACTCCAACAGCAGGAGGACTACCGAAAAATTAGAGCAAATTTATTTTGTCAATTCTTACAAGCGCTATTTTTCAAAGGATGACCAGAATTTCGAGACTTCTCTAATTACCCTCAGATCGAATTAATCTAAATCGAACAATGCTGTCCACGAATAAACTAGTTATTAATAAACCATCGAAATAAAGTTGATTTGATGCAATATTATAAATTTAATCATAAATAATTATTGGCTAAGTTCGCCTGTCTGTAATTCGATATAATTAAGCAATTTACACAATTCTATATTCTTGACCCTGATGAATCATGTGCACAAAAATGGCACTGAATGACAAATGCAATCCTGATTTGATGGTAGAATTAATTCGATAAGTCTTTATTTTCTAAACAATAAAAAATTTTTTTGAACAATGAATCTTGTAGTTATCTCCTGTAATGATTCTAAAATTCTATAATTATGAAAATAATTTATTGTATAAAAATTTAAAACGAGTAGTCAAACAGTTAAAAGTCATTATCAATTGCTATAATTTGGTTTCAATTTTTTTCTTAAGGTAGAAATTTTTCTCGTCATACTCTCCTTATCTCACCTCATTATTTGAAAAACCTTACTAATTAGCTGTGAATTTAACCGTTTAAAAGACGATATAACTGATTTAAAGGACAATCGAACCATTTAAAGGAAATATATATGAAAAAATGCCATCAAAAAGGTTAGTTGCAAAAGATTATGGTAAAAGAAAACGCAGACGAGCTAAATATTTGCGAAATTATCATGCAAATATTAGTGAGCAAAGATCTGAAATTCGAGAAAATGATTTGCAGACACAGAAATGCTCGGGAAAATATGAACGATGAACGGAGATATCAGTTACAAGAAACAGATGCAAGAAGGCGTAGAATAATTTGAGGAAATTTGTTAAAGGAACAAATATCTCAAGAAAGAGAAAATGCTTTACAACGATTGAGAAATTACGAAGTCGTACACTAGAATTGCAGTTGAAGTAATTGAACATTATTTTACCAGAGCTATACAATGTCCTAAAAACTCAGAATTTAATGAAATCTATCAGAAAGTGTTGGATATACTTGAAGGCGAACAAGTAATTTATAGTACAGACTCCATTGATGATGCAAATGATGGAAATAGGCAAAATTACCCCGGTGAATTTCTAAATGAACAAACGCTTCCAAGAATACCATAACATAAACTAAGTTTAAAAAATGGCTGCTTAATAATGTTATTAAGAAATCTTAATACTAAATGATGACTTTGCAAAGGAACTCGATGAATAGTTAAAGATTAAAACCAAACTTAATTATTGCAGAAGTTTTGAATGGGGCAGATGAAAAAGGATTTGTATCTATTCCTAAAATAGATTATCAAATATACAAAACATAAGGACAAATTTTATATATGGTTGGTATTTATTTTCCAGAGCCTGTTTTAGTCATGGACCGTTATATATTGCTATTCCTTGTGTATTTCATGATTGCGACGTCCAGTGGCGTAGCTAGGGTATGTGCCGCCCAGGGCGATCCTTAAAATTGCCGCCCCCCCCCTTGTACATTTTTTAAAATAAAAACTTTCCAAAACAGACGCCCCATTTTGCCTCTCTTTCCAAATACGCTACATACCCTTCACATATACATACTATTTATTCTTGTATGAAATATTTTTTTCTTATTTAAACAAAGTGTTTTATAATACATTAAAACATAATAAATTAAGCATTGTCAAATTATCGTTATATTTAATTTTTAAATAATACAATAGAATGCAATATATCAAATAGTATAAAACAAGACAAAATTAACATATCATTACAGAGTAAAATACACAAAATAAATTAATTATAAAATTAGCCAACAACTAAAAATATTGTATACAAAAGTTGTTTATATAAATTGTTATTAAAATAAAAAAGGACACTAATGTAATATAACAATAAACAAAATATAATATAACAATCATCAACTGATACTTTTTAATTGTTTTAGAACATTAATACCCATTAATAATATTAATAACCCTAAACTTTTTCTTAAGTCGCTTCATCCGTCTCCGACTCTCTTTGTTATTAGGTACCATAAAGCACTTACTTGAACAAATAATGGAAAACATCTGTTGAAATTTCGACTTTTACGGATTCTAAAATATCGCCAAATTTTCGAATAGGGTAAAATATTTGTATCTATAGGGGAATCCTTTTATGACTGGCAAGTTTCTTAAATTCAACATTTCTTAAAATAATAAATAAGTTATTGTTAAGCTCTTGCTATTCGTGGATATATACGTATATATTTATTTTAGTGCATTCAGGTTTAAGAACCATACAGACGATCTCTTCGCGAATATGCCGCCCCTCCCGCCCACCATAGCTACACCACTGGCGACGTCAAAATCAAAATTCTTGATCAAATAGATCAAGGACATTTGATAGAAAAATTTAATGCTGTTTTTACAAATAATGTAGTTTATTAGAAGATATTTATTTTGTAATTGATAGTTGATAATAAAATGATTTTTTCATATTTTTTCTTTTATATGCTTGTCGTCCAACAGGCTTTGCTGTTAGTATAAATATAATTGGATTATATTCATTTTATTGTTTTTTAGATCATGTACCAATACTGTAAATACAGAAATGGATACAACTATGACTATTTTCTATAAATTAAATAATAATATTATGAAAATTTATTCTAATTTTTCATTAAAACGGAATAAATGTATATTTAAATATCATGATTATATAATGTATATTTAAATATCATGATTATATGACAAGGAAGTTTTTTCACTTTTTTCACCTTTTAAGTGAGGACCAACCAATTGATTATTACATTATACTCACAACTTGAAAACATCAGAACAGAAAATGAGATCTTTTTTTAACAAAATTATTTAATAATTGGTAGGTGAAAGATATTTAACAAAAGAAAGAAATCAACTTCGAATTGGATATAGATTAAAATGGTATATTTTAAAAAAATTGTGTTATAATTAGTAAACTGTATAGATTATATTATGCCAATCATGACAATTTCAAATGTTATGCCCAAGGATGATCAAATATGAGAATTTCTAAAGTGATCGATCCTATTTCAATCCATATTCCACATAAATTGTATATGATAATATTTTAGAATATATCTTTTTTTTGAATTTTTGATTAATTTTATTATTTTTATCTGAAATTATTAATTTTTTTCTTTAATTTCATATTATCTCTCTATATATAAAAAGCTAATGGTCCATTAGAAGGGTCCATCCGAATTTTCCTTTATTTTTTTTATTTTATGTGCCGAAAAAAATTCAATATTTTTAAAAACATTTATTAATCATTTATTACACATTAACAATGCCAAACAGTATTGTCCACTGAATTTTTATTATACACAGTAAGTTTTCCTATTGATTGCAACTCCGATAACAATAAATCTGGATAATAGAAACTAAGGGTTGGTCTGTTTTTAAAAACCGGTTATGAAAACCAGTTTTTTGCTAATTTTTTAAAATTCGAAAACCGGGTTTTAAACAGAAAATCCGGTTTTAGTTATCATCTTAATTTGTGAAAATAAGTAATTTATTTGATTGATGAAGTTTACATTTATACAAATTACATATGACTGGGCTGATATCAATTGAAGAATTCTTGAAATCTTTTTAATAATAAGTTTGTAGGAATAATAAAGACATTTGTTTGTTCAAAGTAAATTTTCAGGAAGTTATGTTTTAAAACGCAAATTTTGTTTTTTCAGTGTAATTACTTTTTAAATAAATATTTGAAATGTTATGTGATATATTACTAAACTTTAAAAAATTTGAATTAAAATCAACTATTTATTAGTCATTAATAAAATAATTAAACAATTTTCAATTTATAAAATTCATTAGCATTTATAAAATTCATTTATAAAATCCATATATTTAAACTCTAACCATTCTATGAAAATAGTTTGGATGTTTGAATCATTTTTAATGATTTACGTGTTGGCATTAAATCGTTTGTAGACGACTTACTTTTTAAATAAATTGATATAAAATATTAAGAAAATTTCATTTGATTTTGAGATCAAAATCAATGTGGCAAATAAGTCGGAGGTATGGGATAATTTCAAAAAGATTGGAAAGGACAAGGCATGCTGCAATCACTGTAAAAAAAATGTTGAGATGCAAAGGGCAATCTACGAGTAATCTCCACAATCATCTGAAAGTAGTTCATCAAATAATACAGCACAAGAAATCAGAAACGAATCAAACAATTGATAAACAAGAAACACCTGGACCGTCCTCCTGCCCACAAAAACAAGCAAGTATTTTTAATTTTGTGAAAAGGAGCAGTTTGTAAGAAATAATAGCAAAACTTGCTGAACAAGCTCATTTATACTAGTCTTTACAACAAAAGGGATATTCATTACCAAAAAACAACTGTCGAGTAATGAATCTCTCTTATACGTTTTATGAATATGCCAAACGTGAAACCACTAATGAATTTGATTGAATTATGCAGAATGGGGAAACATTTCTATAACTTTAGATGAGTGGACTAGCAAAAGAAATCACAGATATCTGAATATCAATTTACGCAATTTAGCGGAAGATTTTAATTTGGGATTAGTTCTAATAGCTAGTTCCTGCGATACTAAGAAAACATTAAAATTAGTTTCCGAGAGGCTACAAAATTTTAACTTAGATCAAGCAATTGATATAGTTGCTGCGACAAATGATGGTGCCGTTATTATGAAAAAATTTGGTCACATATTCACACGTCATACACTTAGCAGTTACTGATGTGTTATATAAAAATAAAGAAATTGCTGAACTCGATGTATATGCTACAACTACAAGTCAAGAATCGGAAGATTGCATGAAGCCATTAGAGTGCGAAGATGATTATGGCGAGGATTTTTTAAATTCATATGAACTAGATAATGACAGTAGATTGCCTATGTTGTCTGACAATTACAAAGAATCAATTTCCCAAATTAGAAAAATTTGCAAATTTTTTAGAAAATCTCCTGTTAGAGATAGCATCCTTCAGAATTACGTTAAACAAGAAAAAGAAAAGGAAATAAGTCTAATTCTCGACTGCCAAACGAGATGGAATGTTTGGAAGCCATGAAAGATTTAGGTTGAAAGATTTAAAATATTAAAAGAATGTGTTGTTTTAGATTTGAATGATATTGAAGCTTCTCATATGTGGAACGAAGCTCAATATTAATCATGNGGAATGTTTGGAAGCCATGAAAGATTTAGGTTGAAAGATTTAAAATATTAAAAGAATGTGTTGTTTTAGATTTGAATGATATTGAAGCTTCTCATATGTGGAACGAAGCTCAATATTAATCATGGAGCTTGTTAAAATATTGGGACCAATGCGTCTAGGAGCCGAAGTCTTAGGGAGGCGAGATTCTGTTGGGGTTCAGTAGGAACCGGAACCGAAAGTTTTAGAATTAAATAATAATTAATTAAAAATAGTATTTAAAAAATTACCTAAAATAGAAAACAATTACTAAAATTAGAATTAAAATATAAATAGTAATAAACAATTACTAAAAATAGATTTATAACAAAAATAGTAATTGTATAAAAATATATAATAAAAATAGTAATTAAATAATTACTATTAATAAATTAAAATAAATAAAATGGTATAAATACCAGTGGAAAATTTGAGCTCGGGACGACAAAATAGGACGCGACGGAAAGAAAGAAAAGATTGAAGCGCATCATTTTAATTTATTGAAGAAGAAACTGATATATAAATAGAAACCGATTTTCTGGTATCAATTGACATTTATCGATCAGAATATTAACTTTGGAATTTTACGTTTAATTATCAATTGGAAATCTAACTTTAGATATTCGGAATTTTATTTATCGATTGGAAAATTAACTTTAAATATTTGGGATTTTGCGTTATTTATCAAAGCTACAAGAACTTAACTCCAATATGTATTGGAGTAGTAATCCAAAAGGAGAATAGATTTTTAGCAACGAGAAAATAAGCTCAAATAACCAATTTGTGGTTTTTGCTCTTTTGGACTATTATCTAGTTAGTATTATTATTGCTTTGAATTATATATATTTATCTATTTAAATTAATCTAATATTAAATGGATTCAACGTCAGCACACATTTTTGTAGCTGTTTCGTTTCGAATAAAATTTAAAGTGTTAACCATTTTCTCGGTTGACACTATCGCGGTTAAAATTCGGTAAAATTCCCTATCTCTTTTCCGTTCACCTATATCGGGCTGTTGTCGCATTTAGTGCCAGCCTTGATCCTTAGAAATACTCTTTAGGGCGGTTTGTATAACCGTTTTCTGTTCTTTAGGGTGCAGCTAGGTTTTTGTATTATAATCAATTATGTGTCAACTATTTACTTTAATAAATATTTAAACCATATTTGTTATTTATTTATTTACCTACACGCGTTATAATTTTGTGGAGTCAGATAAACGTTTTGTGTTAGTTCGAATACATACCCATCGAACCTAACAATTCCAATTTATTAACAAGTGTAGGCATATTTGAATTTTTATTAAATGAACTAAAAAATTTAAAGACTGACATTAGTTCCAAATTTTTAAATGCTTTACTAATTCGAATTAATGAAAGAAGACAAGTTGAATTGATATCCCTTTTACGATATTTGCAAAATCCACAAGGGAAACATATTCTGATTCTGAAGATGAATATATGGGAGGAGGCGGAGAGACTTATAATCGGGACAATGACAAGGCTTTAAAGAAGCCATGGAAATATCAATTCATAAGTTTCTTGAGGAACCTGAAGAAATAATGTCAAATGCGAAGATACTGAAGGCTGAATTTTCAATATATGAGGCAATCAATAAAACAAGGAAATTAGATTTATTATTTGATGCCTGAACACCATTAAACCAAGTTCAGTAGCCAGTGAAAGAGTATTTATCTATTTCAGGAATTATTGTTTCCAAAATAAGAACGAAATTAAGTAATCGTTCAGGAGACAGTTTATGTGTTTTGAAATCATATTTTCTGATGAAAAATACTAAATGAAATAAAAATTTATAATTTCGTTTTGTATGGAATACAGATTTTGATTAGACCGATTTTAGTTTTTTATTTGGTATAATTATTTATTTTGTCTTTTAAAGTTCCGTAAATATTAAATAAATTGCAAATGTACGTCTTCCAGTTCTAGTGAATTCAGTTCCTTAATTCAACAGAATCATGAGTTGGTTATTCCCCACCAAATTTTATCATTAGTGTTATTTTATTTTAAAGTTAATTTTCAATGGTAAGTACCCTGTCAACTTATTATTGTTGGCACGCTACCCGGTTGACGTGAAAATTCATACGCTCATCTAAGGGATGATATTTAATAACTGCTGTGTTTTCAGGTTGCCAACCAAGATAGTACGCAAAATGACTGTTCTCACATCATGGCACCCTTGATTTGCATCAAGTTGGTACTGTACCATGATGGCGAAACAGAAGGAAACAGGTGAGCCCCTGCCTTAAGACTAATCTTTCGCCCCAGGCCCGTACCGTCGGGGGGGCCCGGCCCCCCCAAACGCAAGTCTGCCCCCCCCCCCAAATAAAAAAACGGACATGAATAAAAAATTACATTCAATATGTTTGATAAAAGAAAAATTGCTATCGTGCACACATGCATTGACATGGGTGTGCATGAGTTGCACATGTAGAGGTTTATGTAGTGTGGACGGGGGTAGGATGTTCCATCTATCTGCCTCACTGGAAGAGACTGGCATGTGAAGTCGGTGGCGTGGGTAGGGTGCGTGCTGTCTGTCTTTCCTGCCTCACAGGCAGTAACAACGCATGGAGGCATGATTGAGTGTCAGAGCACGGAGTGGGTGCATTGTGGTCTTTATACAATGGTAGAGAGATAGGCCAATGAGAGCACATCACATGTCATTATACTCAACTCACTCCTATGGCAGAGTGACATGTTAATTGATCATATTTTGTAACATTATTTTCATCGTATTAGAACATGTCGACACAAAAGAGTATCATGAATTTCTTCCAAGTCATTCCAAAGAATTCTGTGACTTCAGTCACTTCATCCAGTGATAGTATCTCTGATACTATGTCCTCAACTTGTGCTAGTCCTTCATCTGTACCTGCTATTTCCTGTATCCGTGACAGTGCAGTGATGTCCTCATCTTCTTGTGCACCTGCTAAGACTCTGTCATCTACTAAATGTGATCTGGGTGAAGAAATGCCACGCCAGCCAACTGATGTAAATTTCCCAAAGACTTCGTTTGGTTCAAGGGAACGCTCATTTTCGTCTGTGTGGTATAATGGAAGACCATATTTGGAGTACTCTATTGAGAAAGATGCAGTCTTCTGCTTTTGCTGTAGAAATTTTCATTGCCCGGCTCTGCTGGCGAAAGTGCTTTCAGAACAGGAGGATTCCGAAATTGGAAATCGGCTTTAGAAAAAGGAAAAGGTTTTCAAAAGCATGAATCTTCTGCTGGCCACATCCATGCCATGGAACGCTGGAAAGAGAAACAGCTGAGATGTGAAAAAGGTGAGAAAGTTTGCACTTTGATTAATGAAACACAGCTGAAGAACAACCGTTATTATGTCAACGAAATCGTTGACGTTGTAAAGTTTCTTGTGACAAATGAATTAGCCTTTCGTGGTGACAGTTTCAGTAGAGATGATATTGATGAGGATGATAAGCTTCCGTATGGTCTATTTTTACGTCTCTTCGAATACACTGTTAAGAAAAATCCTGAGCTGGTTCGAATCATTAAAACGATTCCCAAAATTGCCACGTACACATCACCTCGAATTCAAAATGAAATTATCGCGTTAATGGCATCAATAGTGCAAGAGTCAATTGTTAAGAAGTGCAAGTCTGCGGATGTTGAATATTTTACTCTGAAGGTGGATGGTACCAAAGATCGAACAGGGACTGAGAATGTGTCGATTGCCATAAGGTCAGCAGGACAACCTCAGGAGCACTTAATCTGCATTTCCCGAACAATTGCTCTCAATGCAGAGGCCTTCACAGATGTAATTTTGACAACCTTGAAAGAGGCTCAGTTGGATCCTAAAAATATAATTTCCCAATGCTATGATGGAGCCGCTATTATGTCTGGACAGCATGGTGGGGTGCAGGCCTTGCTTCAGGAGCGTCTACAAAAAAAATTCCGTATGTCCATTGCTTCAACCACAAGTTACATTTGGTTGTTGTGTGTGCCGTTTCTGAGTGCCAAAAACTGCGGGACTTCTTCGACATATGCAGAAACTTATACACATTTTGTCATATCCTAAGGTTGCGGCCATATATCAAGGCGATAAATTGACACGGCTCATGGAACATCGTTGGACAGGACTCTTGCAGATGACTCAGGCAATAACAACTAATTATGATACAATTGTGAATTTGCTTGAGATGTGTTCTAGTAGACATTCTCACTTTTCAATTGATATTCAATTGGAATCTACTGGACTCTTGCATCGAGTCAATGAAGTGGAGTTTCAGTTCATTGCACACATGGTGCTCTCATTGCTGACTATCCTTGAAACAGCCAACAATAGCTTGCAGGGTCAAGCAATGGACCTTTCTTCAGCATGTGATGTTATGGATGCCGTCATAGAGCGCATTCGCAGCCTACGCAATGAAGAGGAATTCCAAGTTCTTTTTGGGAAATTCGAAGGTCAAATGGATATAGAACAGACACCAAAAAGAAGAAGAACTCAGATGAACTCAAAATTAGACAACTTCATTGTGTTCGGATCTGTGGGACAGCCAGAACACCAGGCCTTGCCTATCAGATGCGCATATCGCCAGATGTATTACGAAGTCGTTGATAGGACTCTGCAGGAACTAACAAAACGCTTCGGTGTCACCAACAGAAGCCTTTATAAGTCTCTTGCATGTTTGAAGACTGATCACGCAAACTTTTTGAATATTGAGGATCTAAAGACTTTAACGACACTATGTGGCGTGGACCTAAGTGAAACCCAACATGAATTTGAAACTGCAAAGGTTTTCCTATTGAAGAGAGCCAGTACTGTGACAAACGTTCATCAGTTAGTGCAAGAACTGTACTCATACCGAGATGCTTTTCCATCTGTCTATCGTCTTGCAGCTTCTGCACTGACAATCGGTGCTTCAACTGCCACATGTGAGGCGACTTTCAGTACTTTAACTCGTGTCTTAACTCCCTTTCGTACGTCGATGAGCCATTCTCGTAAAGCCAACCTTGTATTGCTCTCATTTGAAAGTGACATCAGTAATAACATCAAATCTGATGAGTTTCTTCGGCGGTTTCATGAAATGAAAAATCGTCGACTGCAGCTATTTTGAGTCATGTCGATATCTCACACACGTAATTTCTTTTTTCTGGACCTAGTTCCTGTGTAATTTCTATTGCACTCACCTTTAGTTTTCAAATCTGTGTGACTGTGTGATCTGTCTTTGTATGTCCAATTGTCCGTCATGCAAATACATGCAGTTATTTGTTTTTTGTGTGTGTTCCTAAAAAATGTGCGAAAATCATTTCTATATACTAGTATATGCAATAATGTAGCAAAATAATGCTCAGACAAAATGTCGATTTTGCTTTCCTTTTTTTTAAATTGAACATTTCGGAGTGCAAAGTGTGAGTAGTGACTAGTCTGTTTTCATAAAATACTTAGTTTACACGAGAATTACTGGCCCCTTTAATGAGAGTCTGCCCCCCCCGTCAAAAGGTGTCACGGTACGGGGCTGTTTCGCCCTGTTCCAACTTACTTCATCTGACTGCGATAGAAGGACTTATGATTTGTATAATTGATCATTCAACATTTTATAAATAAATTTAATTAAATTTAAATTTTTTTTAAAATTTATCTTCTGTTATTAAATCGATATATTTTTATTATAATTATTAATTTATCGGTTTCATTATATTTAATTTAATTTATGGATTTTTAAATAAATTACATATAATTACAGTATTTGTTTTTTTATACATTTTGGGATTTTTGTAATAATTACATTAATTTTTTATTTTTGACATTATATTTAAACATTCCAGTATATATTCCAGAATGAACAAATACTTCAAAATGAACAAAATTTATCACATAAATTGCAAAAATCGGTCAGTCTATAAAAAGTATTTAGAATCCACTCTAGTAGTATGATGTTTCTTCTCAACCACCCTGCTGAGAAAAAATTATTAAGCTATGTAAGGTAACTCAATTTCAATGATTTTCATGTTATTTTTCTAAGTAGGTCGCACAGACACGTTTGGAGTAAGAGTAACATTTAAATTTATCACCAACTCAATAACCCAACATATCTTTGGGACACATTTCAACTTAATATTTTTAAAAAATGTTACAACCAACCAGGCGATAGTGACAAGAATTTCGGTCGATCGTCTACTACAAACTAAAAACCTTAAATCCTGAAAAAGAAATTGTGCAAATTAAAAAAATATGTTTTAAGTAGGAAATGGTGAAGAGATTTATGGAATTATTGGGTGAAATTAGAAACTTCCTAGCTGAAAAAAAAGAATCTTACCCACAGTTAACAAACAAAATGTGGTTGTTTAATTTATGTTTCTTGGCAGATTTTTCTGCAAAACTCAGTGACTTGAACCTAGAACTACAAGGTAAAAATAGAAATTTAGCAGATATGATAAGTTCTATAAGAGCTTTTCAAAAGTTTTCAGTTATATTAAAATCAAATTTGAAAGATCGTATATTTGAAATATCGACATTTTCCTAGTATTAGTAAATTTTTAGAAGTAAACCAAGATATGATCTTAAAATTCAGAAAATTTTATTAATGAAATTGAAGCTGTTGAAAAGAAAATGAAATGAGGTTGGAAGATTTTAAAATGATTGAAACCATCGTTTGCTTTTTTAACAGAACAATTTTTACATACAAGTCTCGAATCAAATCGCCCACAGGTAACTCAAATGGATATTGAGATGAAAATAATTAAAATCCAAAATGATTTATATTTGCAATCGCAAACAAATATTTCGAAGTATTATCAAAAAATAAATACCCGATTATGACAGATATAGCACATAAAATGATGTCCTGCTTCGGTTCCACATATTTCGCAGAATCCGCTTTTAATTATTTAACAGATGTTCAAGTTGATCAATGTTTAAGATTATCAGTTTCGCTATATAATCACGATTTTGAAAAAATTGCTAAGTCAAACCAGTGCCAAAGATCACATTAATATATGATTTTTTCTTTTATTTTTTTGAAATTAATAATTAATTTTATTTGTTTGAATTTTTTTGTTTTTATTCTTTTTAGTATATATTTTGATGGTTTGAAAGAAAAAGCTTTAATAATAAGTTTTTTTAAACTCCATTTTCTAATGCTTTTTGTAATAAATAATGTAGACAGTGAAAGGGCCGGTTCCAATGCGCGGATGAGATAAAAGAAAAACGTAAAAAATACAGGAAAAAAATAGAAAATAAAACAAGATTACGGAAAAAACAAACTCAGAAACAATATAAAAGAAAGTAAAGAAAATAACAATTGAAATAAAATCCGCACGTCATCAAGTAAAAATAGGGAAAATCAGATAACCAAATAAGCAATCACAAATAAATAAAAATAACAACAGAAAAATTAATTAAAAAAGGAATAAATTCAAAACAAAATAAAAAAAACCAAAAAAATTTCAAAGATACAAATGACAAACCTTAAGAGCTAGCCAATTAGCCAATAAAAATAACAAATCGATAAAAATAATTAGCAAACTAATAAGAATAAATCAAACACAAATAAAATAACACCAAGTTAGATTTAAAATTAACCTGAATAAATTCCAATTTAAACGATTTTGATTGGTCGGGGAAATTCCACCAACCGCTATATAAGCCCCATCGCAAACGACCATTTCACTGTTTATTTATTTCTACACAGTTACTATCATTCGACTATTCATTAGCTAGCCAACCAGTTCAGTTTATTTCAGCCAAGGAAAATCTTCAATAGTTTAAATCCAATTTAGTTATCTACGAGTTATTTGTTGAACAAGAAATCGCGACGACTTCTCGAATAAGTTCATTTTAGATATCGATAACTTTGCTTTTTGAATATTCATGTTTATTAGTATTTATTCATGGGTATTATTATAAAATTTGTAAATATGTAATGGTAAATTAAATGTTTTAGTGGTCATATTTTTTCCTTTCCTCAGTTGATACTAGTTGATAATAGTAAATTTGTCTGAATAAATTTTTGTAATGAATTTCAATTGGTAAAACATGAAACTATCAGTAGTATGTATTTATTTTGACGATTAATTTGTTTTTATTTTGATATTTTTATTGATTATGACATGAGTGGGACTAAGGAGAACAGTGGAGTTGTTACCCGATGAACCTTGGCTCACAGTACCTTCGGGATGCTCGAGCTGGTGGGTGTGCTGGCGATTTCAATCAGTGCGGTTGATTTTGGCCCGAATTGTGGATGTTTCTTGACGTACCCGTCCAGGAAGGTTGAGAGTCAGTGGTTTGCAAAGAATTACTCATTTCTTTCAACATAAACAGATAGAAAATTTCGAGCAGTAATGATATTCCAATGAATAGAATAGTGACTGAGGCGTTCACAGACAGAATCGTTAGATTGCTCTTTGCACAAGTCACAGTTGTCAAACAGGATAAGGATTCCAGTTTTTTCAAGACCATCTGTAGAATCCCACGAAAATATTTAGTGACACTGATAATTACAACAGTCATCGGTGATAGTTACATAAGCCTAGTAGATAACATTAGATATTATTGGTAGGGACAAACATATATATATGCGATCTTATCAACTTGAATAGTGGTGAATATGACAATATCCACGAGTAGTACCACATTTGTCACTGTCAGGCAAAATTAACTTAAGTAGTTTATAATTATCATCCGAGAGTATAACAGACGATTTCTGAAAAATTCACTTAACTGACGTCTTGTAAAATTTATTTGTGAAATCTAATAATTGATAACACAAATGGGGGAATTATCTGAAAATCAATTTACTCAGGGTATGCATCTAGTTTAGATAAATATTAAGAGTAGCAATTAAATTTTCGCTATAATTTTGGTTCATATTATAATTTAAGGTATTATGTATAACGAAATCGTAAAGAGTAGTTAATCAAACTGAAAATTAACTAAATTAACTAAGTAATAAATTCATTGTATGAGAAAACTAAACTAGTTTATGGTTCTGTCGTCAATACTGTCGACCCCTACTTATTCCAACCCTTCAATAATAATTTCCTTTATTTGGTTGATACTGATTTTTCTGTACACTGAAAACAGCCTACTTCTTGTTTTTCCTTGAGTGTTTTTTCGCCTTTAATATAAGTTCCAAAGTTCGATAATGAAAACTAGTAATATTTATCATAAATCATTTTTAGAACAATGATGTCCAAATCACCATCCATGACTCCTCTTCTGCATTGTTTCTCTTGTGCTGACAAGAACAACATCATCCGAACTCTTCAAGTACAGATAGGGATTCTCAAGAAGAAGGTCGATCACCTCGAGGGAACATGGTTTTCCCCAACCCAAGAAGCAGCTGTTCCGTAGTGAGCACTGCAGGGATAGCCTAATTGAGGAGAGTAGGACCCAACACTCCCTTATCAAAGAGCAGTCAGGGACCTTGCATAAGGTCTACTTACAGCTCACAATTATCAAAAAGATAGTGGACATCCCGATTTCAGAAGCAGATAATTTTTTCCCTCTCCATCACAATCGGCTGGATCATTCTAATATCTCACCCAAAAAGGGGTGCCGTGACTGTGTAGAGGCCGATTTATCTCCTTCCACATCAGAAGTTATTATTACAAGCACTAGCAGAGTGTCATCGAAAATCTCTCCACCCCCTGTTATAATCGAGAAAGCAGCAGTGCAGGAATAACCCAAACGCCGGCAATTGTCTCGCACCGAGCGCAAGAAGAAGCAGAAAATGCGATGACTCGACGGAGAAGCCAAGAAAAAGCTCGCCTGTGCACATTCTTCTAGTAATAACGTTACAATGCAGTCTTCCATTATGGTACCAGGTTTTCGCGTAATAACGTCCACGGGTGTGACTTGGGAAGAAAATTCGGCCGAGCTATTTTATCTCGAAGCTCTGTTCGCTGAAGCGGCCGCGGATCGAACTTGAACTATGATCCTAACCAATTCTTCAGTGTTTTACATAGAACTCAATAGGCTGAACTTATCAGATGTTTTTTTGTTTTGTTATTATTTTTTGTGTTTTTATATTTTTTTGATGTCATAATGTGGTGGTGTAATACTTGTTGTAGTAATAAATTGTTCCGTGTCATTGGTTCGTTGTGTAAGTCGTAGGAACGTGATAAAAATATCGAGCGTAGATAGAATGATTATACTGAAGTCCTCCCAGGATACCTCGAGGCAAGTTAAATGAACGTTGCGACGGAACGGTATGCGAAAATTTGGTGAAGATAATACGTAAGTCCTTCTATCGGCAGTCGGCGGAAGTGAGTCAGAATGAGATGAAAGAGTATTCCTAAGACAGGGCTCACCTGATTCTTCTCGTTTCGCAGCACCAACATGACACAGGTCATGAGCACCATGGTGTGAGAACGGTCAGTTGGCATACTACTCAGGTCGATGTCAGCGAATAGAACAATTGTGAAAGAGACCTTTATCCCATAGGCATGACACATGAAATGCTACGTCAATCAGGTTGCGTGCCAACAATAGTTACAGATCATTGTATGGGCACAAATCGATAATGCGATCGTAGGAACAATATAGTTCACATAGATCATGTGTTATAATCCATTCCAAAGAAATACACAATATTTTTTTGATCACATATGACTGATATTCATGCCGATAACGAGACAAAATTAGTAGTGAAACTCCAACGTGTGATAACAGTTCTGGCACCACTCAAAACTAGTTGCGAGGGAAATCTCAGATATAATAGATAATAGTCCATTAATTGTGTGAGAGCGAAACAATAAGATAAAATTTTATCATTCAGTGTGGAAATACGACACATGCATAGGTCGATTTACTTGAGGTGATTGTTAATAACTGAGATCAGTAATGAAATTGATAATTATTTAATTGCAGTACAAAAAAATTAACAATCTTATTAAAATTGCATAATGAATTGAGAATTTTTCGTTTAAAATAAATTTCACGTAATGATAATTTATATCAATATCCGTAATATATCTCATCAGGTGGCGGTTCATTTTGTCGATTTCATTTCATAATAACTGACGATCTGCATATGAACTACTTTGAATTTATCTGAGGTAGAAGTATTCTGACTCAGCGGAAAATACCAGTCTTTATTCGTCATCTGTTCATCTCATTTTGTTAAAAAAATATTTCATTTTTCTAGATCATGACTACCAATCCATCCAATAAAGTGGTACTCAAGCATTGACAAGAATTCAATCATCAAAACTCTTCAGGTCCAGATCGGGCTACTCAAGTGCAAGGTCGGCCAGTT
Source organism: Schmidtea polychroa (assembly GCA_959609185.1). NCBI lineage: Eukaryota > Metazoa > Platyhelminthes > Tricladida > Dugesiidae > Schmidtea > Schmidtea polychroa. The sequence continues at coordinate 3,366 of CAUHTR010001581.1, read as the reverse complement.
CGAGGGGACTTGGTTTTCCCAGCCATAAATGCAGGAGATGCGTAAGTAACTGTTTAGAGTCGAATGCTGCCGAGACAGTCTGATTGAAGAAAGCCGTACACAGCTTCTCTTGATTAAAGAACAAGTGGAAACGCTGCATAAGGTGTACGTGCAAGCCACGCTCACCAAAAAGATCGTCGACATCCCCATCGCGGAAGCCGATAATATTTTCCCGCTTCATCACCATCGTACTGAAGTTTCTTGTTAATCCCAGGAAAAGCATGTCACAGTTGCGTCGAAGCGAGATTATCAACCACCTCTTCGGACGTGGTTATCACAGGTACCAGCCAGGCGAAATCTAAGCCGAATACATCTAAAAGGGTATCTGCTCCCAAATTAATTAAAATCCGAGCCAAACAAGAAGCGAAAATTGTGCTAAGCCGAAAAGCTAGCCAGGACAATAGTCGAGAAAAACTCGGCATCTATCGAACCACCTCCAGTACATTTCAACGAACTCAGCAACCAGTCCCCGCATGGTACAGTCGACAGGCACCTCTTGGGAAGAAAATGCCACGGACTTCTTTGATATTGATCTTTTACTGACAGAAGGAGCCTCGGAGCCGAAGAACTGAATGGTTTCCCGCAATCAGTTGTTTTTCCGTGTAACTCATTTGTCTGAAAAACTGAATTTTCAATTTTGTTGTCGTATTTATGAGATCATGATGCTGTCAATATATCCAATAAATTTTCTTGTGTTCATTTGGTCTAAGTGTGTTATGTTCTTTTCAATAAATATTAGGAGGGTTGACACTTTGTCCGTAAGCGTATTGGTGGTGTGAGATTTCCCTATTCTGGGGTGTGCTGAAAACATGAATAGACGTAAGCTCTTCTATCGGCAGTCAGTAGAAGTAAGTCGGATCATGATGAAAGGCAGAGGCTCTCTTGTCACATCATATTTCGTCATCATGGTGTAGCACCAACATGATGCAAGTCATGGGTACCATGATGTGAAAACGGTCATTTTGTGCACTACTCAGGTTCGGCAGTTTTGTGTTTCCAAGTTCGATAGGAGACCTAGTAGGTAATTCCATCTAGTGTCAACCGAGTGGCGACACCAACAATTTTTTAAATTTTAAAATGAAGTGAAATAAACTGAAATTATACTAGTTGAAGATCTAAATTATTTGGACATGGGTAAACCTCGAGGTAGTTGGATTAAAAAAAGTGGATCTATAATATATAAAGAATGGCCAGGCCTGATATATATAAACGTAAAAATATAAAATAATTACACTCAACCCCAAATTGTGCACCAAATACACATCTTAACATATATACCAATTCTTACTGTATAATGTTGCATTATCTATATTTTCTCGTTACAACAAGTTTTAGCAAACCTAGTCTGCTATTGCATCATCTACAATTGACGTAGACGCTTAGTAAAATGTAAAATATCACGTAATATTTGAATTTTATATCATTTATTTTGGTAGATAATTTGTTCGGGTTGACCTCGTTCAGGGAGCAATTTTGATAGCCATATAGAGGCTAGGGTTATAATAATAATAATAATAATAATAATAATAATAATAATAATAATAATAATAATAATAATAATAATAATAATAATGTATAAATAATTAATAATTACTAAAATTAGAAATAATTACTATAAATAAGTAAAGATAAGAAATAATTACCATAATTAGTATAAATAATAACTAAAAGATACTATATATAAATAGTAATATATAGTTACTATAATTAAATATTACAAGAAAATAATTAATATAAATAGGTATGAACTTTAACATAAGAGCAGAAATAAATTTTAAATATTTGTTTTAATCAATATTGATTATTAAGTTTCATTGAGTTTAAAGTCAATCAGCTTTGTAACAGCTGCGAAGAAAATTCAATTAAGTGTTAAAATCAAAAAGGCTATACGGAAATTTCAAGAACAATTAAGACAGCTGTTGTCTGGAGAAATTGATATAAAGTAACTCGCAGAAATTCACAAAATCAGAAAATAAAAGCTATATCAACTTAAAGAAATTCATAGAATTTTAGCCATAAGGTTATTTAATTCTATTTATTTAAAAACTTAAAAGGCACTTGCACACCCAACCACAAGAAGCAGCATTTCGGTCTGCTTACTCGTTGGATTAAATTTTTAGAGGTGTTGGATGATGAGGGTAGGCCCATTAACACATTCACCCTCAACAAGTATTACAAGACGGGGCCTAGAATGTACCTAGAATATACGCCGAAGAAAGACAATAGATCAGCATGAGAGGCCAACAATATCAGTCCAATCCAATACAATCCAGAAACAATCAAATGTTTATATCTAACTGACAATCATTTGGGATTATCCCTTGTGTTGTTATTTTATTTACAATTAATAACTATGTGAAGCTTATATTGGTAAAGATGGCACGGAATGGAATAAAAATTTATATTTTTTTGATTTTTGGTGTACTTTTTAATTTTATATTATGTACAACCTTTTATTCATTATTGGGTAGTCTGAATATACGGTTTGTATATCTTTTTGCGCGAGTTTATGTTACATATTTAATATTTTACAAAATGGCAGATTAAATCATGAATTATAATTACAGAAAAATAATTAAGTAGAAATGAATAACATTAGCAAATAAGTACTATTATAAGTTGAAATGATTTAGAAATAAAATCATTAAATTTAATAATAAACAGGTGTCAATGACAAAATGTCATATATAATAAATAGCTTTTGTTATATATAATAAATAGTCTTAATAAATAGCTTAAAAAATTAATATAAAAATTATATAATATTTTTGCTATATGAATATATTTTAACATAAATAAAAAACATCTGTAAAATATATTAAATATTATTCCGTGAGTATAAGCCGGAAATAAAATATTTTATTTATTAAGTTTAAAAACAGTATATATATACCCCAACAATATTTAGAACAATCGCCCAAAAAGTAGCGTTCAATACACTTATTCGAAGGTTAATCCTGAGAATATCATAAAACCAGAATCAGGCAGAAACGATTCACATTTTGACCTAACTTACTAAGTCATAGCACACACTATACAACATAGAACAAAAACACATACTTTGCAAGCATCCAGAAAGAAACGATTGATTAAAAGGAATCAAGTGTTAATTTATTGATCAAGAAAAATCAGCAAATTGTTAATTTTCGAATTGGTAAATTTTACTTAAAATAAATATTTATATTGAGACTTGTGTTTTATCTATATAAGAACCAGTAAAGTTGAGTATATCAAATATTGAGACCTCAACAGAGGGAACATTATTAGTAACGTTATATCAGCCTTGATCTAAGCGATAGCGTAAATTTCGGGAAACACCTTCCATCT
>CAUHTR010001580.1:0-72039 GCA_959609185.1 Schmidtea polychroa | reverse complement strand
GATTATCATGTCTTTGATGACATAAATTACAGGATTCTGTTTAGTATTTATTTTTGAAATTACAAAGACTTCATCACTCCAATTGTGATCAAAATTTTTAATAAATGGTGATGCACTTATTTTACGAATTCTAACCTGGTCACCGACTTTATATTTAGTTTTGCAATTTTTACAGATTTCTAGATACTAGATGTTTTTTGATGTCATATCAACCGGTCTAAATCCATTTCGGTCCTCGATTGATTAATGATTATAACTTGTTATTATTTTCGGTAAGCTTTTACCCATTTTTTATTACCTGATGCACGAACAATTTCTTTAATCTATCTCTCAATGTTCGATTAAATCTTTCAACATGGGCAGCTTTGTATTGAGAATGTACCGAATAGTGATTTATTTTCAATTATCTAGGATTTGCTTAACTTTACTATTGTAGAATTCTTTACCTAAAATATAATAAAATAATAATAATAATAATAAGAATAATAATAATAATAATATAATAATAATATATAATAATAATAATAATAATAAATAATAATAATAATAATAATAAAATAATACCTAAATCTGTTTGCAAGTTATTAGGATGTCCGTTCTTTAAATAAAATATTAATTGCCTTGGACATTTCTTCTGCAGATTTTGCCTTGACAGGTATTGCTCGTGCAAACCTACTGTATACATTAATACATGTTAAAATATATTTATTCCCATTGTTAATTTTCGAATAAGGTATCATCTCCATCAAATCCATTTGCCATAAATCGTCAATACCAAATGTTTTATACGCTCTTTTGGAAATCTTTTCCGCATGGTTTGTTCAAACTGTACGCAAGCTGATCTGATAACCACTTCTGGGTTTTCTTTTTCGAATTCGGAACTCTTTTGTTGAATTTTGCCACTCCACCGAACCGGCTTCGTCTTCTGGGTTCGTCCACAATCTTCTCCATTACAACAGAGAAGATTTAAAATTAAATTTAATGTCGGGCAATGAAGGATTAGCACCCATTGTTTATGATTGTGTAACTCCACCTAATAAGGATAATGCCAGAGGTATTAATGCACCAATAAATCCACCTTGTTGTTTATATATAATTTTCCTCATTTGCTTACGATTTTTATTATTTACTAAAGATAACAATGGTTTCCTATGTTTGCTCAATAAATGTTTTTCGATTTACTGATTTTAATTTTGCCTTTGACTACTTTAAGTATAATATTGAGTAAATCATCGACAACAAAATTGGGAATGGATTGCAATATATTCATTCTTTTCATACTCGGGCCTTTACAATGCATTAAAAAAGGAAAACTGCTATGATTTTTATACTCTTTTTTACCGTTTTTACGTTTTACGGGTTTTTACGTTAGGTTTATGATTTTCGAATAGATTCATTGCAGAACAATTTTTCCGTTACAAGTTTTTTTAGGATGGTGTAATAGACAGTTGTTGTTGGACTTTTTGTGTGAAACTTTATAGTCTTTCTAATCCTTTTTCTTAATTTCTTAAGTATTGTTTTCACCCTTGCTTTTAGAAACATTATTATTCATACGAGGTGTGTGTTCAACTTTGTTATAAACATGGCAACCTTTGGTTGAAAAATATCTGTTTGTACACGTAAATCATCGGAACATTGTTGTGTGAATCCAGAATATATATCCATGAGGTATTTTGTAGCATCTTGAAATGCACTGATAAGAAATTACGATTTTTAGGGTATGCTTGCGTGCAGAAAATCATCACTGTTGCATCTCTAATTCTTGAAATAACTAAATATTGTAACATTTAAATTACTGTTCTATGTCCCCACCTTGATGAAATAAGATTTTGTGTTTAAAAATAACTGTACACCGACATGTCTGCTGATCTTTGTAATAAATTATGTCAAATCTTTTTCTTTATTTGCTTCTTGATACAAATCATCGGATAATAATGACATCGCCTTTCTTTAATCGGGCTGGACCAGTTTTATCGAATCCCTTTACTATTTTCATGTTTTTTAATTTACAGAAACTTGATTGAGTTAATCCATGTTCTTCATCAGCACCCCTATGCCAATAAATCTTGAATTTTGATTTGAATAAATTTGATTTTAGTAATTTACAAACAAGAATGTTTTTCCACTACCACTCGGACCAACGTTTGGTATATGTGCTGCATCATTTCTTTATTCCATTTCAAAAATTGTATATATGTGTACTTGTTTATATTCATGATTTAATGAACCGTGCTCAATTTGTATATAAAGACTAATTTTCATAAATGATTTTCTAAGTTAGCAAATATTAAATTTATCGATGGAATTTTGATGTATCGATATGAGGTTCCCACCAGGGAAACCTCATCAAATTATCGAATAGAAGCGGGAAAATATCCGATAATATTTTTCAGACTGGTAAATGCCGAATCATGGGATTAAGAAACCTTTGGATATTAATAAATACATATCGAATAATAATATTAAAATCCAATCAATTACCGTTACTATGATATTGGGACATAGTATCAATCTATATAACATGTCGAAAAAATGTGATTGTATGTTTGAACCGGAATTGTTTCCGGTCACTAAGACTATTAAAATATAACCCTATATGTGTCAACAGTGTTTGCTAGTGGAAAGGTTGTCATGTTGGGTTGAGACTTTAGAGTATATGAGAACGAATTTGTTTGACAATGTTCGAATAATGGAGATATTTCATTGGTCGATTTCTAATTGGTTAATTTCTATTGGTTATTGACTTGATTTAAACAACGGTTTTTTTGTTTAGATTTCATTTATTTCACTATGTACAAAATTCGAGCGCTGCGAATTTAATGAAGGAATAGATATTATGGTAATTTTTATTTTTTGTTTACAATTTAAATACTAATATTGTTTCCGACGCCATAGTGTTGTTCAGTCTGGCTAAAGAAATTAGCATTTTATTATCCAGATGTCAATGCCGCAGTATAATAACAAGCATACAGATTAAACCCTGATTTTTTTTCAATGTTACTGGGGATAAGGATATTGGAAATTTTCCATCAATTCTGTGGGGTCAAGATAACCGATCAATGAAACATATGGATCCTGAATATTTATGTTGCAATAGCTTTTCCTGCTGCAAAGCCAGATATCAACGATATGTTGAATGGGTTTTGGTTAAACCCTTCGGGATTTTCACCATATGAAGAACTTGGCGAATTAAATGTTTTTAAATAATGTTATTTAGTTTTCATTATTTAGTTTTATATATTTGATAATAGTAGTAATATTAATAATAGTAATAATAGTAAAAACATTAATAATAATGATAATAGTAAAAACATTAATAATAATAATAATTCTGTAAATAGAACATGTAATAATTAAAACATTAATAATAAAACATATAACAAAACATGTAACAATGCAACATCGATGCATTTTGAATGCAATTTAAACAAAGACATGCTATAATCTGATTGGTTGATATGCATGAGTCAAAGGTATAAAAACCCTGTAACATTTCAATTTATTCATTATTCACGATGACCAAGAAAATTTCAAGCACCGAAAAACCAAAAGAAATGGTACAACCAGTTCAAATGTTCCACAACTACAAAATGTATTTTTTGAAAGAAGAAATCAATATGAAATTGGTTGCACCAGTCAAGCTAATTCCAACTAAATTTCAATTCTTATCCGGCACGCTTTCAATGATTGATGTCAAAACTATTGATGATGTTTTTAAACGGATAGATTCGAATCTATCATGTAATCAACATGCATGGTTCAACAATAGATATGCAAGATTTTATGATGCTTTGATGAAATCAGTTTCAAAGAAAATGAAAATTGGTATATAACAATTGCAATCCAGGGATATAAAGTTGATAATAATGATGTATATTCTCCTATTTGGAAAATTATGTCTGCTAGACTTTCACAAATATTTTAATGTTATATTTAATAAATGTATTAGTCAGATTTGTTTTTCTCTTTATTAATTGCAACATAAATGCAAATGACATGCAAATTTAACAAGAAAATCTATAAACAAACGTATAATATAGTTTTAAAGTGATGAAATGACTGCAGAAAAAGGTTAACATGATTAATTAATTACCAAATTATTTATTATTTAGAATTTTTAATCAACTTTTTGTTGGAAAAGTTAGCAGAAATATCTGGTGTGAAAATTGAGGACATATTATCTATTACAAATGCCTTAAATATCGGCTGGTTAGTTGAGAGTCAAGATACAGGATTTGATGATGAGGAAGAAACTCAAGAAATTGATGAGGAAGAAACTCAAGAGGAAATCTATGAACCTATAGATGAACCTATAGAGGAACCTAAAGATGAATCTAAAGATAATATTACGAATGATTGTATTGATCATGTCGTTGAAAATATAATGAAATGTGGAGATGACGACTGTGAATGTGTTAATTAATAAATCTTAGTGTCTGTAAATTTATTTAAACTTTTATTTAAACTTTTATTTAAAATCAAACAAAATAACTATACAAATTTTTATTTAAAAAATCGACATAAAACATACAAAATAGCAACACCTGTTGCAAGTTTTATATAGTTTTTAAATTTAATTTTCTGGCGATCTATTTCTTTCGCATTTCTGGCGAGTTGATTCAAGACGCCCCAGCCGCCATTGGCTTCAATCCAGGGCTGAAACTTTGACTTGATTATCTAGAAAATAAATATCAATAAAATATAGATTTAAAAAGTATTACTTCTTGAGACCACTGATAATAGTGTTCAGAGTCCCATAGACTTCTTTCGATTATTATTTTCATATAAGCGAACCCTACTAGTATTCGGGTCCACTTCATCTGATCGTCGCATAGACAATTAAAAATCCTATTAAAATAGAATTTTTTCGTTTCCAGGCAATCACAATTGATCATATCTTGATAATCGATATGATTTCCTTCGATTATCTTTTCGGTCCGTTCGACCAGGAAACTTAGGCTTTCCATAATATTATTGTTGACGATTTCCCTTAAAAGATTTCCATAAATTGAGACATTTTTACAATAATTTAAAATATGATGTTTTATTTATACTAATACCGGATGATTTTGATTGGTTGATAGACTATAAATGTAAAAGAAAGGTTTTGATTTGATACACCATGAAAACTATATTCATATTGCTAATTATTATAACGAGTGTGTGCTCACACAATACAACAATAACAGTGGAGTCTTTTAATAAATCAATATGTGTTTGTCCGAATACAGCCAAGTTGATGGATATTTTATATATTCTCGACAAACCAAAATGGTCAAAGCATCCAGGAAAAAGAATATCTCAAAGATTGGAGAATTTAGAAAACAGTTATGAACTATCATTTGAAAATATACAAAATATAAAATTTGAATTGATTGATCATATTAAGGTTTTCAATAACTCTATTGTTGAAAAATAAAATGAATATGAAAATAATTGATAAGAAGCATGATTATTTGTTAAAAAAGATTGAATTATTATTAAGAGAAATTCAAACAATCAAAGGATCAATAGAATCTCTGAAAATCAATTCTACGTTACCAATTTCAAACAATATTGCTGCGAATAGTACATCAATATTTAGTTTACCTTTGTTAATTTTACATTATTTTATTGTTTAAATAAATGTATGTTTTGTTGATTTGTTGAGCGTGAGCAGTACCCTTGTGAGCATTACCCATAGGGGGACAAAATATTTTGTCGGATAGACTATGAGTATATAGACTCGGAGTATATAGATTAATAATAATAATAATAATAATAATAATAATAATAATAATAATAATAATAATAATAATAATAATAATAATAATAATAATAATAATAATAATAATAATAATAATAATAATATAATAATAATAATAATAATAATAATAATAATAATATCTTTAGAAATAATAATTGGAATAACGAGATATATGGCTCATTCAAAAGGTCTTGGATTGAGCTTTAAAATGAGCTATCGATGAATAATTTTCGTTGGCGGGAACCTTTAAAAATTTAAAAATAATAATATGACCTTGAAAATAAATGTCTTTGTTCTACAGATGACCTTGAAAATAAATGTCTTTGTTCTACAAATGACCTTGAAAATAATAATATTTTGAAAAATAATAATATGACCTTGAAAAAATAAATGTCTTTGTTCTACAAATGACCTTGAAAATAATAATATTTTGAAAAATAATAATATGACCTTGAAAAAATAAATGTCTTTGTTCTACAAATGACCTTGAAAATAATAATATTTTGAAAAATAATAATATGACCTTGAAAAAATAAATGTCTTTGTTCTACAAATGACCTTGAAAATAAATGTCTTTGTTCTACAAATGACCTTGAAAATAATAATATTTTGAAAAATAATAATATGACCTTGAAAATAATAATATTTGAAAAATAATAATATGACCTTGAAAATAATAATATTTTGAAAAATAATAATAAAATAGTCAAATGACCTTGAAAAATGGTCTCGGGAAAATGTTAATAACTTTTATACTACTAATGATAAAAATTATTTCTATGGCTCAAAAGATTTGTCTTCGTCTGGGCTTCAAAATGATGTATCAATTGTTAATTAATTTTGAAAACTCAAAAAGTTCTGGCGCCCCGAAAAGTAGGACTCCGCTAGCACAGTTAATAATATTTTTGAAAAATAATAATAATTATATGACCTTGAAAAATGGTCTCGGGAAAATGTTAATAACTTTATGAATAGTGATGATGATGATACTTTCAATAGCTCATTCGAAAGGTCTTGCACCAAGCTTCAAAATGATGTATCAATATTTAAATAATTTTGAAAACTCAAAAGTTCTGGCGCCCCGAAAAGTAGGACTCCGCTGGCACAGTTAATAATATTTGAAAAATAATAATAAAAATAATAATATTTTTGAAAAATAATAATATGACCTTGAAAATAATTGTCTTTGTTCTACAAATGACCTTGAAAAAAAAAAATGTCTTTGTTCTACAAATGACCTTGAAAAAAAAATGTCTTTGTTCTACAAATGACCTTGAAAAAAAAAAAATGTCTTTGTTCTACAAATGACCTTGGAAATTTTATGAGTCATACGACCTTGAAAATGACCTTGAATGAGTCATACGACCTTGAGAATGACCTTGAATGAGTCATGGTCTTTGTTTAAATGACCTTGAATGAGTCATATGACCTTGAATGAGTCATGGTCTTTGTTCTACAAATGACCTTGAAAATTTTATGAGTCATCCGATGAGTCATGGTCTTTGTTTCAATGACCTTGATGAGTCATATGTCTTTGTTCTACAAATGACCTTGAAAAAAAAATGTACTTTTGGACTTAGAAAAATTTTTTACCCCGGGGGGGGGGGGGGGGTTGTGCTAGCGGAGTCCTGTTCTAGCGGTGCCCAATCCATCTACTTCCAAGTTTTACCAACTACCATTGCATTATCCATCAGCAGGCTTCGTGCTCAAAGATAATAAATCCAGACGATGTGATGAATGTCACATTCAAAATAGTTAATTCTATTCAAAAATATGCAATGTCAAGTTTCCAGCGCGTCCTCTGATACTACCTAAATAATACAAGTTTATATTTACAAGCACATTGTTTGCATTAATAAAAATAAAATAAAAAAACATATTGTTTTATTTATAAATTATTTTTATGTTTGTGTAGTAATCATTAATTTCTGTTAATAAAATATCTTGATATTGAATAGGTATTGATATTATCTATGTTTATATGAAATTTAAACTTATTTTTTGCTATAAATTACTACTTTTCGATGTTAGTCGACCGCCGGAAATAATTTTAGAAGCAAGACGCCCGTGGTCATCAAAAGTTTGCCCCCACCCCCCACTGTTTTACACAATCCTCATGCGACCAATGGTGATATAATAACACATTATTACGCAATAATTATTTTCCACATAACACATATATGATTATGTAGATTCAGGACTCCTTGTTAGGAAAAAAAATTTGCAAAATTTATTCTATTATAATAAAATTTCCTTTCTATAATTTAATTAAATTTTAAATTAATCACTAAAAATAGCATAAAAATCATTTTATTTATCAAATTTTATTTTGTGTGTTCAATGAGAATATTTTGGTTAGTATCAGAGCACGGAACATACGTTCTTTTATTGAAGATTACAAATTTATAATGAATGGGTCTCCAAAAACGGATTTAGCTATTTTAGATGTGCTAAGGATGATTGCGAAGTATCTGCAACTATTAGTGTCTTGGAAGTCCTAAAAGTTAGAACCGAGCATCAGCACTCTATTTGCTACAGTGATGAAATTTTAGGTGAGTGGAGAACTCAAATAAATGCTATGAAACTTTTTGAGTTAATAATAAAGCTTATGTAATGAAAATATTTATTATAATAGAATAAATTAAAAATTTTTTTTCCTAGTAACGGGCCGACACATATAGCGCCATAAAATTACGCCGGACAACATCCTAACATTTTTCTAGTTCAGATTGTCCGTTGTAACTAATCTTTCCGAAATCACCCAACTATTGAATCACCAATTCCTCTCCGCACTCCCTACCACCTACAAACCTCACTCGCATTGGTCGACTCCGAAGACCCATACCACCTCGCCAAAATAGCCTATCACACCCAATATACCACGCCCGATATTTTCCTCAGCTCCAATGTGAAAAGAAAAAGTGGAAGGAAAAGATTAAGGAAACGCCATTACGACAAAGGAGCACATTAAGATGTCTAGCATATGCAGTTAATGTACCTAAGTCTAGTTTACATAGGATGCTTAAAATGGAGAAATAAAAAGAGAATCTAACACAATAATATAATTACCCCTAACGTATTTAAAATTTAAAATGACACACCCCTAAATAACCAACAGCATGTATGTTGACCCGGTACATTCTAGGCCCCCGTCTTGTAGTACTTGTTGAGGTTAAATGTGGTGATGGGCCTACCCTCATCATCCAACAAACCTATAAACTATGTTAACTCCACCCGACCTATAATATATATGAATCTGTCAAAAGCTACAAAGATGGCGTTCAAAGACCCGCACAGACAAATCCAATAACGATGTCAAAATCAGTGGAAGCAACTAAGAACATCATATGCTGGGCATGCCTAAAACCAGGCCATTTAACCTGAGAATGTACTATGAAGAGGAGGATTCGTTTTGGATGTGGATTATATGGACACGTACGCCGAGAATGTCTAAACATCCAATGTAGGAGATGTCATCTACGAGGTCACAAAGAAACTGAATGATATTCAAACCTAGAAAGATTTAAGCCAAAAATGAATCATTACGGAAGAAATAATACAGCACACCTAAATAAAGGAGGTCTATTTCAGCAGAACAATCAGTATAACAGAAAAGAGGTGACAGCAATTGGAATTCAAGATGCAAAATATCAAGTGAAACCGAAGAGAAATACGGTGAAATGCAATACCCAAACGAGGAAGCTCCATTACAGGAGGCGATGATGGGCGCCATTTATTAGGTAATTTTGATATAAATGCTTGTTACAATAATGTGAATAATTTTTATGATGTAGATAATGTAAATAATTCTCATAAAAAGAGTCTTCTGTTGCTAACGAGTTTATCGTTATCGCATTTTTAAAGGAACATTGTTTATAAATATACTTTTCTTTTTTAATCCTTTATATTCTTTAAGTAATAATATATTTCACACATTTTTAAATATATTTTTCATAGATTTTTATGAACTTGAAAATTAAAAGTTATAAAATCTAATTTTTATTTTTGATATTGTTTTAATAATATTTTTAATTAGATAAATCTGTGAAATTTTAAATTGCCTAATTTTTTAATTTTTATTATTTGATATATTATGGATAAATGTCATATAATAATAGTTGACACAATTAATTCAAAAAAATTTAATTCCAAAAATGTAAAAAATATTGTTAGTTATTGTAATTATAAGATTATTTATTTTTGGCAAATTAATATATATAGTTAAACGAAGTTCTTATATCCAATTCACATTTCCTTATTAACGAAGGGAATTACTTATCAAAGCACATTGCATTTTTTGATTTAGATATGGTAGAATTCTCAATATTGATATATGTTATTTTCATCTTCTTTATAGAAATGTGATAAAATGGCCATTGAAAAGGCATTAATGAAGGATCATTTATTTATAAATATAATTAGGTATGAATAATAAAGGCTTATTGTATGTTATTAATTGATAAAGCTCATCTACAATTTCCAATCCCGATAAAGACGCCAAAGAAGGATTTGTCAAGAAAATACAAAATCATATTCAAAATTCCTTATCATTTCGTTATTATAATTTACTGAAACATGCATTTATTCCCAGAAATCGGAATGGTGAATTAGAATATTTGGATTACGATTTGATATTGTTTATTAGCATTATTTTTATTAGTCGATGATGACAACGAGAGCGAATTTTGGGTTGCAGTTGATAGCAATGAGAAGTTCGATGAATATAATTGTGTAAATAAGAATTTTTGTGAAATTAATTGGATGGGATTAACATCGGTTATTTTGGTGAGCAATTTTACACGATTTATTTTTTATTAACAATAAATATCTGGGTTAAATTTAATTTATTGATCAATTCGCATAATGCTCCCATTCTAATGGTTTTGTATCGATGCAATTTACTGCAACATTATCACAGCGCTTCAACTGAACAAATACGAATTTGTGTGCTAGAAATCAGCCAATCAAAGCGAACCAATGAACATTGAGATAGCGAATGGAAACTGATCGATAGATGAATATGGGGATGAAATTTATCATGATAATTTTATAATTATTTATTATTATTTATTATTATTTATTTACTATTTATTATTTATTGATTATTATTTATTATTTATTTATTATTTATTGATTATTTATTGATTATTTATTTATTATTATTTATTTATTATTTATTGATTATTTATTTATTATTTATTGNCTAAGATAATAAATTTTATTTACTTTTTATTATTTTGCCTTATAAATTATGATAATATGGATTTGCTAACAACCGCTGGGAACCATTGGTTGCTATGGGCCATAATATACCGTATCCAAGGCCCAGGCCCCAAGGGGGGGGATTCCTCATGCATAGTGATAATATTTGGTGTGATTGATTGTGCGATATCCCATTCAGAGTGACCAGCGAGTCAGCATCTCCCCCGGCCAGTCCTATGAGAGAAAAGTTGGTATTAGTTACTATGGCAACCGTATTTATTGTGGCATCTCGATTACAGATGCAAATCTGGCTGCTGACAAAGCTAATCGCACTCGATGGCAATTTCGCCTTCTACAGCATGCCGATCCTATCCAAACTGATCTCATTGTACAGCGGGATCGTCCAGATGAGATTGAACTCATTTGACAGTTGCCAGTCGACACTCAGCGAGAGATATGGGAATATGGTAGCAGGGAAACTGGCAGAAACTGTCAGATATCGTTGCCATATGCACAGCGTGCCAATATTCATTCACGGGGACAAATCTGTTGATTGGAATGTTGTCAGGAAATGTGTCCACGAGCTCCACAGGTCGTTTTTTCAATATTGGCCTCTCTTAGCAACCGTTGCTAGCAGTGTTAATATATAATCATTAATAATCAATAACAGTAATGATAATAATAATAATCAAGCATAATCAACAATAATCAATAATAATCAAACATAACAATAATCAATAATAATCAACAATAATCAACAATAATCAATAATAATCAAACATAACAATAATCAATAATAATCAACAATAATCAACAATAATCAATAATAATCAAACATAACAATAATCAACAATAATCAACAATAATCAACAATAATCAATAATAATCAAACATAATCAACAATAATCAACAATAATCAACAATAATCAATAATAATCAAACATAACAATAATCAACAATAATCAACAATAATCAACAATAATCAATAATAATCAACAATAATAAATAATAATCAATAATAATCAAACATAACAATAATCAATAATAATCAACAATAATCAACAATAATCAATAATAATCAAACATAACAATAATCAACAATAATCAACAATAATCAACAATAATCAATAATAATCAACAATAATAAATAATAATAATTTTGTTGCGCCCTAAACCTAATCTATTTATAGTAATTGTTTAATTACCATTTTTATTCTATTTCTAATTTTAGTAATTATTAATATTTTATTTCTATATAAATTAATAATTAAATAATATTTATCATTTATGAATTATTATTATTATTCATTGAATAATCAATAATCTGATAATATTATTGATTGCAAATAAGTAATTCCTCTGCCCAAAAATGATAGTCCAGTTTGACTCTAAATCGCAATTTCTCTGCAACCACTCAAAATTACTCAATCAGATTGCATAATCTGATTCAGCATCATCGAAAATAGATCGATATTAACTTTTAGCCATAGATTTTCAATAAAACAAATTTTATTTTTTTTAAACAACATTTTGGCGCCGGTTTTGTGTTATTCTGTACTGCTATTGAACACGATAAATGGCTGGAACTAAACCCAATGGAAATTTAACTCTTACAAAACGAGGAGCCATATTTGATATGCTAGCTAAGGGAACACTAGAACAAGTTGCCTTAAAAATGGAATGCAGTGTTCGAACTGGTGTAAAATCACAAGAAGCAATTGAATATTCTGATGTCAGCTCCAATATAAAAAGAAAAAGTGGAAGGAAAAGATTAAGGAAACGCCATTACGACAAAGGAGCACATTAAGTAAGTCCAGTTTACACAGGATGCTTAAAATGGATAAATAAAAAGAGAATCTAACACAATAAAACCTTTGCTTACTGATTTGAACAAAAAAGGAAGAGTTAAGTATTGTTGCAGTTGATCTGGATCCTATTGGATATGACCTTTACTCATTGCTGATATGAAGGATTTGATCCATTTAGATGAAATCTGGCTTTATATGAGCAAGATTAAAAATAAATATTATTTGGCTCCTGAGGAAAACGGAAAAGAAAGAGTCGCTACAAGCAAACAAAATAATTGCTAAAGTAATGTTATTTGCTGCAATAGCTCTAGTATGAGTGAATGGGCTAGTGGGAAAATGGGTAATTGGCCATTTGTTGAAAGGTTCAAGCAAAAAGAAATTCATTTAACAGAGTAAAAGGAACAATGGAACTAAAACCTCAAAATGTAGCTAAACACCATTACAAAGAGTTTATCTTAAAGAAGGTAATTCCTGCTATTAAAGAAAAGTGGCCAGCAGCACAAACAAAATATGCAAATAAGGATGCAGCAAGATAATGCAGGACCTCAGCATTAATTGCAGTGATGAAAGCATTGTATTGGAAGGCTCAATGGATGGATGGGATATTATAATGACTTCACAGCCACCTAATAGTCCTCATTTAGATGTGCTTGATCTAGGATTTTAATGCCATTCAAACTTTGCAGCATCAAAAGGCTCCACCTTCAGTTGAATAACTAGTAACGGCTACAACGGATGCTTATGAAGCTCTTAGCATTGACAATACTTTTGTAACACTTCAAATAGTTATGGAGTTAATTATGGAGAATCAAGCAAATAATTCATATAAATTGCCTCATTTAAGCAAAAGCAAACAAAAAAATGAAGGAAGTTTCGAGCATTTTGGCCACTGTTTTCCATTGGATACTGATGCATATAACAGTGCAATTTCTAATTGAATTACCGTATCTATGTGACGTACTATTGTGCGTGTAATAGGTATGTAGTTAGTATTTGAATGTCTATGTTGTAAGGAGCTTGATGAACCCGATAGAGTCACCGTTAAAAATTGTGGCGGGACAATCGGGGTTCGTGTATATATGCGTGTTTATAAAACCCTGAAAAAATGGTAAATAACGAACAATATAACTACAAAATGTTTATTAATGAATAAATTTATTTGACCTGATTTAGGAAATGTTTTGGTATCCTCTTTTATATTAACTTGGAAGAAATGAACAATTGTAATCAACCTTCGGAAATGCCTTTATATCTTCTTTTAGATTAGCTTGGAAGAAAAGGGGTAATTGTAATCAAGCTATAGAAATCTCTATTTATTTTCTTTTTGTTAGCTTTGCTTTTAATTTTATTTTCGATTTTTTTCCTATAGCGATAATTTACTATAGTAAATTATCGCTATCTAGTTTTTTTAAGATTCTTATTTCAGGACGTTGGGGACGCCAAAACAGGAGTAAGAAAAAAAACCTAATTGAGGTTCTGTTTTGGCCCATAATTATCAATGAAAATGTAAAATTCTACTACATATACGTAGCAGTGATACTTAAAATGCAGTTTTGTTATTTGTTCATTCAATAAAATAAAATTATTTAATGTTTTTACTGTAAAAGGTTTTTTTATATTTTCAATCATTTTGGGAAAAGGCTAAAATGCAACTGGACAGAGGGAGTAATTATTATTGAACAATTAATATTCATTCTGATCTCAAGGCTGTTGAGCTTTATTTGATATATTAAATCTAGTAATTGCTACTCCATATTTTATTCCAATTGAAATGCTCCTTGTGGTGATGTGTGGTGGTGTGTGATGGTGTGTGATGATGTGTGATGGTGTGTGATGGTGTGTGATGATGGTGTGATGGTGGTGTGTGATGGTGTGTGATGATGTGTGGTGGTGTGTGATGATGTGTGGTGGTGTATGATGATGTGTGATGGTGTGTGATGGTGTGTGATGGTGTGTGATGGTGTGTGGTGGTGTGTGATGGTGTGTGATGATGTGTGATGGTGTGTGATGGTGTGTGATGGTGTGTGATGGTGTGTGATGATGTGTGATGGTGTGTGATGATGTGTGATGATGTGTGATGGTGTGTGATGGTGTGTGATGATGTGTGGTGGTGTGTGGATGGTGTGTGATGATGTGTGGTGGTGTGTGATGGTGTGTGATGATGTGTGATGGTGTGTGATGGTGTGTGATGATGTGTGATGGTGTGTGATGATGTGTGATGGTGTGTGATGATGTGTGGTGGTGTGTGATGATGTGTGGTGGTGTGTGATGATGTGTGGTGGTGTGTGATGGTGTGTGATGATGTGTGATGGTGTGTGATGATGTGTGATGGTGTGTGATGGTGTGTGATGATGTGTGGTGGTGTGTGATGATGTGTGATGATGTGTGATGGTGTGTGATGATGTGTGGTGTGTGGTGGTGTGTGATGATGTGTGGTGGTGTGTGATGGTGTGTGATGATGTGTGGTGGTGTGTGGTGGTGTGTGATGATGTGTGGTGGTGTGTGATGGTGTGTGATGATGTGTGATGGTGTGTGATGGTGTGTGGTGGTGTGTGATGATGTGTGGTGGTGTGTGGTGGTGTGTGATGGCGTGTGATGGCGTGTGGTGGTGTGTGGTCGCGTGTGATGGTGTGTGGTGGTGTGTGATGGTGTGTGGTGGTGTGTGATGGTGTGTGGTGGTGTGTGATGATGTGTGGTGGTGTGTGATGGTGTGTGATGATGTGTGGTGGTGTGTGGTGGTGTGTGATGATGTGTGGTGGTGTGTGATGGTGTGTGATGATGTGTGGTGGTGTGTGATGGTGTGTGATGATGTGTGGTGGTGTGTGATGGTGTGTGATGATGTGTGGTTGTGTGTGATGGTGTGTGATGATGTGTGATGATGTGTGATGATGTGTGGTGGTGTGTGATGATGTGTGGTGGTGTGTGATGGCGTGTGATGGCGTGTGGTGGTGTGTGGTCGCGTGTGATGGTGTGTGGTGGTGTGTGATGATGTGTGGTGGTGTGTGATGGTGTGTGTGGTGTGTGATGATGTGTGGTGGTGTGTGATGGCGTGTGATGATGTGTGGTGGTGTGTGATGATGTGTGGTGGTGTGTGGTGGTGATGTGTGATGGTGTGTGATGATGTGTGGTGGTGTGTGATGGCGTGTGATGGTGTGTGATGATGTGTGATGGCGTGTGATGATGTGTGGTGGTGTGTGATGATGTGTGGTGTGGTGTGATGATGTGTGGTGGTGGTGGTGATGTGTGATGATGTGTGATGTGTGGTGGTGATGTGTGATGGTGTGTGATTATGTGTGGTGGTGATGTGTGATGATGTGTGGTGATGTGTGGTGTGTGGTGGTGATGTGTGATGATGTGTGGTGGTGTGTGATTATGTGTGGTGGTGTGTGATGATGTGTGGTGGTGTGTGATGATGTGTGGTGGTGATGTGTGGTGGTGATGTGTGGTGGTGATGTGTGGTGTGTGGTGGTGATGTGTGATGGTGTGTGATTATGTGTGGTGGTGTGTGATGATGTGTGGTGGTGTGTGATGATGTGTGGTGGTGTGTGATAATGTGTGGTGGTGTGTAATGATGTGTGATGGTGTGTGATGATGTGTGGTGGTGTGTGATGATGTGTGGTGGTGTGTAATGATGTGTGGTGGTGTGTGATAATGTGTGGTGGTGTGTAATGATGTGTGGTGGTGTGTGATGATGTGTGATGGTGTGTGATGATGTGTGGTGGTGTGTGATGATGTCTGGTGGTGTGTAATGATGTGTGGTGGTGTGTGATGATGTGTGGTGGTGGTGGTGTGTGGTGGTGGTGTGTAATGATGTGTGGTGGTGTGTGGTGGTGATGTGTGATGATGTGTGGTGGTGTGTAATGATGTGTGGTGGTGTGTGATGATGTGTGGTGGTGGTGTGTGGTGGTGGTGTGTAATGATGTGTGGTGGTGTGTGGTGGTGATGTGTGATGATGTGTGGTGGTGTGTGATGATGTGTGGTGGTGTGTAATGATGTGTGGTGGTGGTGGTGATGTGTGATGATGTGTGGTGGTGATGTGTGATGGTGTGTGATTATGTGTGGTGGTGATGTGTGATGATGTGTGGTGATGTGTGGTGTGTGGTGGTGATGTGTGATGATGTGTGGTGGTGTGTGATTATGTGTGGTGGTGTGTGATGATGTGTGGTGGTGTGTGATGATGTTGTGGTGATGTGTGGTGGTGATGTGTGGTGGTGATGTGTGATGGTGTATGGTGGTGTGTGATTATGTGTGGTGGTGTGTGATGATGTGTGGTGGTGGTGGTGATGTGTGGTGTGTGTGATGATGTGTGGTGGTGTGTGATAATGTGTGGTGGTGTGTAATGATGTGTGGTGTGTGATGATGTGTGATGGTGTGTGATGATGTGTGGTGGTGTGTGATGATGTGTGGTGGTGTGTAATGATGTGTGGTGGTGTGTGATAATGTGTGGTGGTGTGTAATGATGTGTGGTGGTGTGTGATGGTGTGTGATGATGTGTGGTGGTGTGTGATGATGTCTGGTGGTGTGTAATGATGTGTGGTGGTGTGTGATGATGTGTGGTGGTGTGTGGTGGTGGTGTGTAATGATGTGTGGTGGTGTGTGGTGGTGATGTGTGATGATGTGTGGTGGTGTGTAATGATGTGTGGTGGTGTGTAATGATGTGTGGTGGTGGTGTGTGGTGGTGGTGTGTAATGATGTGTGGTGGTGTGTGGTGGTGATGTGTGGTGGTGTGTGATGATGTGTGGTGGTGTGTAATGATGTGTGGTGGTGGTGGTGATGTGTGATGATGTGTGATGTGTGGTGGTGATGTGTGATGGTGTGTGATTATGTGTGGTGGTGATGTGTGATGATGTGTGGTGATGTGTGGTGTGTGGTGGTGTGTGATGATGTGTGGTGTGATGTGTGGTGGTGATGTGTGGTGGTGATGTGGTGTGTGTGGTGATGTGTGATGGTGTGTGATTATGTGTGGTGGTGTGTGATGATGTGTGGTGGTGGTGGTGATGTGTGGTGGTGTGTGATGATGTGTGGTGGTGTGTGATAATGTGTGGTGGTGTGTAATGATGTGTGGTGGTGTGTGATGATGTGTGATGGTGTGTGATGATGTGTGGTGGTGTGTGATGATGTGTGGTGGTGTGTAATGATGTGTGGTGGTGTGTGATAATGTGTGGTGGTGTGTAATGATGTGTGGTGGTGTGTGATGATGTGTGATGGTGTGTGAAGATGTGTGGTGGTGTGTGATGATGTGTGGTGGTGTGTAATGATGT
Organism: Schmidtea polychroa; assembly: GCA_959609185.1. Classification (NCBI taxonomy): domain Eukaryota; kingdom Metazoa; phylum Platyhelminthes; order Tricladida; family Dugesiidae; genus Schmidtea; species Schmidtea polychroa. Next base: position 54,022 of record CAUHTR010001580.1, on the reverse strand, counting down.
GTGGTGGTGTGTGATGATGTGTGGTGGTGGTGTGTGGTGGTGGTGATGTGTGATGATGTGTGGTGGTGTGTAATGATGTGTGGTGGTGTGTGATGATGTGTGGTGGTGGTGTGTGGTGGTGGTGTGTAATGATGTGTGGTGGTGTGTGGTGGTGATGTGTGATGATGTGTGGTGGTGTGTGATGATGTGTGGTGGTGTGTAATGATGTGTGGTGGTGTGTGATGATGTGTGGTGGTGATGTGTGGTGGTGTGTGATGATGTGTGGTGGTGTGTGGTGGTGATATGTGATGATGTGTGGTGGTGTGTGATGATGTGTGGTGGTGTGTGGTGGTGATGTGTGATGATGTGTGGTGGTGTGTGATGGTGTGTGGTGGTGTGTTGTGGGCGGCACGGTGTAACATTATTGAACAAGATCCATAACATACATTATCACAAATACATAAACAGAAAACTGAAATTTTATTGTCGAAATTAAGATTTTTAAACTGAACTTGAAACATCAGGATTTATACAATGAAAATTGCGATCTTATAATTCCATGAGTGATAAATTCGATTCCCAAATATCGAGCCAGTTGCCGAGATCCGTTGAAAGTCTTATCAAAATCATTAATTCCAACTAAGGCGTTTCACATTTCACATATATGAAATGGTGGAGCATTAACGCCGCCTCCTCCTCCTTCATTCTGGCCGTGGGACACCCCAGCGGCATCTAAACCTGACACATTCATTTAGCTGATTGGAGGAATTGTCCGGATTTTCTTTGTTTAATTCTGATTTATTTCCATTGCTTTCAATCGCCGCCCCCCGTCTCGTGGTGCCATTCTACACGTTCCCAGCACTTGCCCGGTATCCGCATATAGATTGCCATCGACAATATTCACGGAAATCGATTATCTGTAACCTTTCCAATAAGTAGCCCATTAAATACGCAACAAGAGGACACGCACCCCTCTCTGTCACACACACACACACACACACAAGCACAATATCTGATATAAACAATGATATTTGTGATTACAGTTCGAGCTCAACGTTCATTGGCCATTACAAATCGCGCCTCCACCCGATTTGTCAGGACGTAAATTTCCTGTTGGTGTCACTGCTGAAATATTTCAATGCCCATCCGAAAGTAATTTCATAATAATTGTGTTGTGCCGATTATTGACGGTGTCCAGGACAACCAGTTGCCATTCACGAGCGCGCAAATGGCCACCCTTGTCAGTGAATGTCTCATGTCTGATACATCGGTTCAGAGCGGGAAATTCCTCATCATATTCATCGAGGATATCGATTGGGTAAATATAAATATATTATTTATTGATCGCTCCTCCTTCCCTCCCTGCGCATCATCTGGTTGGGATGTTCTCTGCGATCCCAGCATTATTCCTATCCCTATTGGTTGGTAGCGATTCCTTTCCTAACGCATCATTAATATGTTGCCTGACGGGCTCTCATTGGCTGGTAACATCACCTCCACCCCTCTTTGCGCCCTCTCCCTTACCCCACACAACAATAATCAATCAATAATCAACAATACTCAATCAATAATCAATCAATAACCAATCGATATTATCCATGCAGGTCCTCTCGCCCTCCCTCACCAATAATGCCTGCTCCTGGCTACCAGAGAAATGCGCACATAACATACAGGTCATCATGACCGCTGCCAAGGATTCCGTCCACGAGAAAAGCCTGAAATGCCGCTTGAATCCACCAATATTTGTCGATGTGTCCCATGAAGAGGAGCCTTGGATCAGGGACACTGCTAACGATATCAACTGTCCTTGCCAACAGTCTTGGTGCCTCGGGAAATTGCTACGGTTGGTTGCCAGGATAATTGTGACTGGAATGATTGATTGATTATTCCGTTTACAGTTTGCCCATCACTCTTAGAGCTCTGGTCTCCTCTCACTATCCCAATGACAACATCAAGCTCTACATCACAGAATTATTATCGATCTTCACCTGTTCCCTTGTCTGTGGCTTGACGCGCTCACAAATCGATTGGCTCTTTTCTTTCGGTATTTCACGGACCCGGAAGGATAACAATATCGATTTCGATGAGAAAGGTTATTATTATTGATTAATAACATTTTCTATTATTTTTATGATTGATTATCAGTAATTATTATTGATTATTATCATTAATTATTAATGTTTTTTTATTAAATAATATTATTAATTATTATTATTGATTAATATTATTGATTATTAGTAATTATTAATCCACTGAAGGTTCTCGTTCGTTAATAACGTTCTCTGATGTTGGCTTTCTTTTTATTAGGAAATCCGTTATCGGGAGGTGTAATGTACTGTTATATATTTTATTTATTTTTAAACAAGGTTTTGCGACGCCTTGTCATTTTATCGAGGGTAGGCCGCAATGGCAAACGAATAAAAAATACTACTATGGTAAATTATCGCTATACAAATATCGACAAAAAGAAAAAAATCAATAGAAAAATTATAATAAAGTATAAAAGAGTAATTTCGAAGAATAAAAAAAATTAACAGAAGAAATTGAACGATCCAAAAGTTAAACAGATCAATTCCTAAACACAATTTTAAGGAATAGCTGAAGATTATTTAAGAGAAACAAAGAATTGAAAGGCCGAACAGTTCTATTCCCGAATATAATTTAAAGAATAACTAAAAATTATCAGGAGAAAATATACGATTTATAAACCGAATCTTCCAACTTCTAAATATAATTTAAAAGAAAACTGAAATATTAGTGAAAGGACATAAACGCTTTAAAAGATAAATCATCCAGATCCTTCACTTATATCGAAATCGATTTTGACTGTGATCCTCTGTCCTAAATTGTTGTACGACGATCCACAAATCTACTTGATAAGAAAAGTGAGAATAAACTACCAAGAAAATAATCAAGGTTGCTTTAAATTTTTATTATTTAAATAAAGTTGTTATTGTTTGGTTATTATTCATTTTCATTTGTGTTTGGTAAGCACGCAGATACACACGCACCCCGATTGTCCCGCCACAATTTTTAACGGAGACTGTCGGGTTCATCAAATTTCCTAACAGACACACGCACTCATCAACACAAATATAATACAGTCAATATATAACACTATATATTACATAATACCACATAATACCATAATAAGGGGTAATTTTTCTGGATAGCCCTTTGCAGCATTTCCGTCTGCTGACGCTACTTCTCCCGTTATTTGACATTATGAAATGCGTGCCTTTTTATAAATCCTTTCAGCCATCCCTCACTTGCATTAAATATTAAATTTTAGCTCTCTGAAGACTTGTTGATGGTTCCAATTCCTGCAGTCGTTAGTATATCCTAAGAGCCTTCTCTTTTTTTAATTTTTCTATCTATAGGTATTTTCCATTTTCTCTAAGAGAGCATTTCGAATAAATAATGATGTTTTTGAACTAAGTTTTGATCCAGAAATTGCTGATTGTCATATGGAATCCTCATATTTTCAATAGCTCTAATAGTCGCTTCATTAGAACCAAAACTATTGCCTAACAGATGTGGGACGTTCGACTCTCTTAAAACAGTCTAATATTTTTATATTTTCTAAAGAAATTTATTGTCACTTCAGATTAGACATCTTATTAAATAGGTACTCCTACTAAAATTATAATAAAAAATTGATTTAAAAATCACTTATAGAAATTGTCTAAACTGGATGTTTACAATAACATTACCTTTATTAGTTGTAAGAAATTATCAAAAACACGAATTATACTTGTAAAGGTAACATGATAATTACGGGTGAATATTGAAACAAATGTTATGTAACTTGTTAGCTTTACGTAAGATGATTATTTATGCGTCGTACGAACTGAACACAAAATACTAAACACAATTTATCAAATGCAACGAGCAATAGAAAAGAGAATGCAAGAGATAATAAAATTCATGTATTCCCCTAATTATATTTTATTGTTGTATCTACATGTACATAACATATAAAATACACTACAACGTGAATTTTTTTAAATTATACAATTATTTTGAAATTCGTGTTAGATCGAATAAATCGTGCAAAAAAAGAGTAATTTTTCAATTTTGTGAACTGTGTTATTTCAAAATCGTGTAAAAAAGAGTTGAGTGTCATGATTTATTTATCAAATCAAAATAATAGAAAGTTTTCATATATTTAGGGCTTACCTCAATGTTTTCAATCCAATATGTTGAACAAAAAAAATGCTGGAAGCAAAATATATATTTTATTGACAGAAAACTTTAAATAAACCACTCGCAGTGAGGAAGTTTTAAGCAAAACGGGAGGTAAATTGGTATCAATTGATGCCGAGTGTCGGTTAATAACAAATAATAATTCGTGGAAATTAAAATGTAATTTATCTTTAGTAGGAAATATCTATAATGTTATTTTTCAATTCTTGCATATAAATATCAATAATATCAATTATAAGAACTTCTTTCAAATTTCACCTCTGAATTCTTTTCAATTGACATTGTATTTATTAAAATATTGACTATGAATCAGTAATGATATCGATGTTTTTTATATCTTTTCTGATTCATAGTCAATTTATAATAAATAATATCAATATCAATATTATTATCGATAAATAACAATAATAATAATATCAATATTTTAATTATTTTTGAATTTATATTATTGTCATAATTTCAATATTGAATTTTAATGGTTTTAACCTTTGAAACATATCGAAAAAACTTCGTGATAAATAAATATTCCCCTCTGACATTGTTATTGTTTCCACTATAAACACAACAAAATATTAGATGAATGGGAATATTCCGAAAAGTTCATAATGAATTCAAGCAAAGAAGGAAGATTGCCATTGCCAGATAAAGTAGCGAATAACCTTTCCACAGCTATCAATGAACTAATCGACAATGAAATTATTCAACAAATCAATCTAAACCATTCCGATGAATCGTGTTATTCCTTGACTGTTCCGCAATTGAATCAGTTTCTCGACAAATATCTCCGGGATTTGGTTGATCCCAAAAATGCAGAAACCATAAAAAGCCGATTGGGCGCCTATTACGTTTATCAGGCCACTGATTTGCACTTGGAAATGTTATTCGTTCCAAGCCTGCTGCAGTATTTGTCGGGATTGAAGGACACAACTCTTCAGAATTGGCTGCTAAATTGGCCGGTATTCATGAAGCTGAAGGATGAGTTCTGTGTTCCAGTGAAACTGCTGTCGTTGTGGAGGGCTGTGCTTGGTCCCACTACTGATTACACGCCCATGATCAATGCCTATATATTGACACATCTGCCAGATAAACGGTACTCGCTTCTTCGCTGCTTATCCATGCTCTGATCTGTTGTTTCTGTTGTTTCCAGGGATCTCGGTGATTGCTGCAGTTGCAAACGCTCCTTCAATATCGAGCTGCAGCCGTCGGGTCCAATCAAACTTGGAGTTCTCCGCCAATCATCGTCCGTGTTTACTAAATCCTACAGCAAGTATCGATATCGAGTCCTGCTAGATCTCGCTCGCACATCGATGCAGGTCGGCCAGTATACGGTTGCCAAGGAGATGGCTCGATCTCTCCTGAAACAGCTGGACTATCTGGCAACCGAGCGCTCCTTCTGTCCACCGCTGGACTCCAATCGGAACCTGCTTGCTTCGTGTCTTCATCTGTTATTCTGCACTCTTGATGAGCGCCTGAAAACCTTCGAGTTTGTCACAGAACAAACGACACCGATATTCCGTAGAACTGTCCATTACGGAGCTCGTGCTCTCTTGCTACAGCATGAGATTGTCACTCATATCCAGCGGGCAATTGACAACAAGGACAATCACGCCATCGGGGATGTCAGGCTCGTCCCGATATCAAAACTGCAGCAACAGTTGTGCCATGCTGAGATTCGATTGGCACATATTATGACTCATTTCGTGTTCTCATTGGATGGCGTTGAGCAGACAGTTATCAATCGGCATTTTATCCAATCAGAGATTCGATCGGTCACTTACGCATGCATGAGCCGGGCACACGATATTGCTACTCGAGTAAATCAATTTCTTTCATTTATTATTATTATTATTATTGATAAATTGATAAGAATTGTTTTTATAATCGAAAATTATTTCATTTCATTCAATATATGCTTTGCAACAAAATGCAAGTAATTGTTTATTATTATTATTATTTATTATTATTATTATTATTATTATTATTATTATTATTATTATTATTATTATTATTATTATTATTATTATTATTATTATTATTATTATTATTATTATTATTATTATTATTTATTATTATTATTATTATTATTATTATTATTATTATTATTATTATTATTATTATTATTATTATTATTATTATTATTATTATTATTATTATTATTATTATTATTATTATTATTATTATTAATATTATTAATTGTTATTAATATATTCAATTATTTTTATTATAATTATTTATTATTATTATTATTATTATTATTATTATTATTATTATTATTATTATTATTATTATTATTATTAATTATTATTATTTATTATTATTATTATTATTTATTATTATTATTATTATTGTTATTATTATTATTATTATTAATTATTATTATTATTATTATTATTATTATTATTAATTATTATTATTATTATTATTATTATTATTATTATTATTATTATTATCATTATTATTATTATTATTATTATTATTATTATTATTATTATTATTATTATTATTATTATTATTATTATTAATTATTATTATTTATTATTATTATTATTATTTATTATTATTATTTATTATTATTATTATTATTATTATTATTATTATTATTATTATTATTATTATTATTATTATTATTATGATTATTATTATTATTATTAGATATCGATAAGATAGTGGTTTAGAAAAGGATTATTTATATCTGAGATATATGGCGATAATTGGAATCGATATCAATTGATACATTATTTTGTCTTTATTTAAGATGTTATTGTGGGACAATGGCAAAAGTTGAGAAATATTGACTTAATTGCTGAATGTTGGACATCGATAACAACTAAAGAAAATTTCTGATTTATCATGTGATTTTAATTAGATTTCTAGAGTGAAATTCGGTTGAATATCAATTAAGGGTAAAATAAGGTCATTTGAAGGAATACAGAGATTTTATCGGATGGATATTAAGGAGAATTTATAATCTTTCAAGGAGATCTAGTCGGTTAAAGGGGAGTTACAGTAATATAAAATCTTTAAGTCATTTTATTTGAAATTTCGAGGAGAGATTTACTTTTAGAACAAAAATTTAATTATTTTTAATTATAATTGGTTTTATCAATAGATTTTTATAATTAATCTGATTTATACTCTTCAAACTCTCTTTTAATCAATTCAATGGAAAAAATAATCAGTGGTGAAATTGGAAAAGAAGTTCTTTTAATTTTATAAATTATTTAGGATTAATGACCAATTTAATGTTCTATAGTGAAATACTTGTGATATTTGGATAATAGGAATATAGTCATTTAAAGGGATTTTAATGATTCTTATTGATTTGATATTATGAGGGAAATGTATCATCTTTTACGGGTAATTATCGATAAAATACTAATCTTTGAAGATGGATAGATATTTTAGGGAAATGCGATGCTTTATAGATGATTTTAATGGAGAATTCGCTTGGATATAAAAAATGGTAGAATATTGCCATTCAAATGAATTTATTGGTTTATTCGATGTAATCATTAGTGGGCTTATATCAGTCTCCTTTGGAATTTATTGATAATTATTTAGATATTTCTAAGGTAAATGGTTCACTTTGATAATTTGTAATGAATTTATACTGAATTTTCTGAATAATTTGAGCAATCAGTCAATCAATTTGAGTATACGCGTGATAAGTTTACTTATATGTAATTTTTAAAATTAATTTATTTCAATTAATTTATTCAATCTAAATCAATTATTTACTAGATTTTAATAGAAAATTCTTATTAACTTGAATGATCAGTATTTATGATAAATTTGTTGGTTCCTTGTTGCAATAAATCGATTCAAAGGTGATCTCAAATATCAGATTCAAGACTTGCAAAATCAATATTTTAGTATTGTGATTGAATATTTAGTTAAGTGGTTATTGCGTAAGGATCATTTTATTTAATTAATTTAATGCGTATCTTAATGATCTGAAAATTTATTCAAAGTACTATCAAATGTATTCTAAATCTATTATTATAATTATTTATTTATTATTATTAATATTTTTACTATTATTATTATTATTATTATTATTATTATTATTATTATTATTATTATTATTATTATTATTATTATTATTATTATTATTATTATTATTATTATTATTTATTATTATTATTATTATTATTATTTTATTATTCACGTTGCGATCGATTCATCAAAATATTTGACCATTAATTCTTGTATAAAAATCTAGAGACCTCAAAATATCTTGACTTTTAACGAAACCGAGATTATGTGTACAAAAATCTATACGACTAAGGAGACCCCCTCACTATCGAGTGAAAAAAATACCATGTAGCCCTCTGGAGCAAGACCGATATTTTGTGTACAAAAAATTCCTTTGGTCCAAAGACATCACCTGACTATAGTGTGAATTTGAACAAATTATAGTGTAGCTCACGACAGGACTTTTAAAAAAAAATTGAAATTAAATCTTTCCTTGCTGTTTGCTTTGATGTGATTACTAAATTATAACAATTTAAACAAAGTAAAATACTTTTTACAAAACAGTTGAATTCCTATGAGAAAGCATAATTTGTTGACCTTTCAGGGAAACATTTAAGGGTGAGAAATATATTTGTACAAATATAATTGATCACAACAATAAATGCATTTCATTAATTAATATTAGTAAATAAGACGAAGAAACAATTTCTTACATTTATTAGCACTATATTAAGAAATGGAATTAAGAAAAGATGGACAGAATTGCTACCAAATATAGAATACACTTTAAATGCGAAAGTCCATTGGAAATTATATTTGGGAAGAAAATTAACAAATCACTATAGTATAATAATATAATATATAGAGAAGAAATTAAGCAGGAATTTGAAGCTAGAAGGCAAGACAAATAGAGACAGAAATAAGGGAAATATGTTGAAATAAAAACAAATTCAAAATAAAAATCACGAGAAATATGAAAATATCATATACAGTACAGAAAAATTCGCGAGAGAACTTACCTATTAAATGACAAGAATGAAAAGACTATGATCGGAAATATTGAAGAGATAAAACGTTTTGAGGAATGAAAATGCAAGTTTTAAAAAACAAAACTAATTAAAGTAAATTATATTATTTAAAATAACTAATAATATTTAGTATATATTATTGTAAATCAATTAAAAATATTTGTGATCAATATCTGCATTAATGTCAAAATTACAAATGCTCCAGTTGTTTGAATTTTATTAAATAAATTGAGTGGTTTTGGAATTTTGGTATTGAATCTTGTCATTCTGTAATTAATTGCTCAAATTTATCAGTTGAAAGATCGGCAGTTACTTCTGGAGATTCAAATGACATTTGGTGTGATACAGCCCAGAGAAAACTTCAAGGAAAAAATATTGGTTAGCTGAATAATAGTGATTTGAAACGGTTGTATATTTATCTCGCATGTTCCAGCTATACAAAACACCCCTACGCCAGGCGTTGTGTATCTATGGAGAAGGTCACATCTTCGTTTCCAGACTCTACATTAATATCGGAATTTCTTACGAAGAACAAAAGAAGTATATTAAAGCTTTTGAATATTTCACTCTGTGGTCTCATGTTACTCACGAATTATTGGGTAAGCTTTCTTTATTTCTTGCTACCGATATTCCTCTTATGTCCGCATTTTCAGTTGGATAATGACAATTAAAATTTTCGCGTTTCTATTAATATCCATAAACCAGTAAATCCATTAATGAACAAATCAATAAATCCATAAACCAATAAATCTATTAATAAATCAATCAATAAATAAACCAATAAATCCATAAATGAATAAATTCACAAATCAATAAATCCATAAACCAATAAATCCATTAATAAATAAATCAATCAATAAATAAACCAATAAATCCATTAATGAATAAATCAAAAAATCAATAAACCAATAAATCAATATTAAATAAATTATTACACAATTATGATGGACATTTATTGATGGAGCTTTATGTGCAATATTTGACAGGGTTCCTTAATAATAATATTAAAAACATTGCATTTAGACATTCCTTAATTGCACTTTAATATTGAGAGACAATTGTAGAATTCCAACTGCTATTTGATGGCATTTGCTTACTGCTTAGCTCAGCATTTAATTGCAATAACACTTATTATCGATGTGCTAAGCACTTTTCTCATTATATTATCAATATTACCAATCAATAATCATTTTGTAGCCACCAGACAAATGTTTTGCAATTCAGCTTCTTTTACTATTACTCAGCAGGAAGTTTAGGGAGATATATAAGGGTGAATTATATAATAGCAGTTGTTGAATGCCTCCGATGCCTCCTGTGTATTATCACTTGCATCCTATTATGCTGAACGTGTGAGATAAATAAAAGACACATTAAAAGGAATTTGTTTTTCAAATTTCACGACTGATTTCTTTCCCATTGTATTTATTAAAAGGCTTGAAGGCTATAAATCAGTAATATATCGATGTTTTTGATATTCACAAATTTTCGGCACTGCCTTTTTACAAATTCGCTTGAAAAGGCAGTGCCGAAAATTCGTACACACGTATGTACCAGCATGATTAACATGGATAATATACACCATTCATATAAGAAATACATATATATAACAAAAAATAATCCAATAAAAAATCATTTACACGTGGATAAATTTACCTTTTTTAAATAATTCATACTAAAAAATATTTCTATACTTATGATAATTTGTCAGCTTAGATTCTGGCCAAATCCGTTCGCAAAGATACATTAACTTGGATCAAATTGTCTTTTAGATTATTACCAAATCCATCGTGAATTAGAACTTCGATTTTGTTTATGAGCGTTACTGACATATTTTTAATAGTCGATTTCAAATACTTTTCTGCTTCATTAGCCAGGTTCATGTCATGCATTGATCTGTTTTAATTAATAAAGCTTCAATCTCTCCTAATTCAGAAAATACAGTTTCAGGTGCAATTTCTTCGGGTTTTAAATTCACATAATCAATTACTGAATTTTTGTAAAGATTTAATTAATGATATCATTGATATTCTCACAAAGCAAATTTACAGGCGACAAAAACATAATTTAGGCCAGCCATGGCCAACCGGTGGCCCGCGAAGCGTTTTGATGTTGTCCGCATACAATTTTAAAGCATCAAATCAATAATTGTCTTTTTTAGAATTCATATTCGAATTAAGCATGTTTTTAATTTAAAAAATTGATTCTAAGTTTACTTGAATCGTAAAAACGAGTTATATTTATTTAAATGAATTTATTGTGGCCCGTGATAGTATTTTCCCGAAAATTTGGCCTTTCGATTGATTTGGGTTGGCCACCACTGATTTAGGCACTTCTGTAGCGTTGATTTAATTATATCGAATCTTTCTGTCAAATCGAGATTATTAGAGCCTAATATTATTCAATCTTTGCCATTTCAGGTCGGAATCACTGCAAATCCTTACGCAGTTGTGGAGTATTCAAAGAACCAATATTTAAATTAACTGCTGAGTTCCTCAAAAATTTGAATGACGAAGAACCGAATGATAATTTGGAAGAGGAATTGAGTGATTGTATTAACAATATTGATTCTGACAACCAAGATCACCTTCATGGAACTGTAATGAGTGTAGCAGGAGTGGGAATCGTTCCTGCATCAATAATGCATCACCAAACCGGTGAGAACATCTCGTATGAGAACATGTTTATGATGCGGAGCACATTGGAGCATGAATCTGACTGGGAGATTCATTCCAGTGATGATGAGACTCCTAATTACACCAATGCGTTTGAGGAAGTCATCGGGAAATTCAAAAAGAGACCATATCATGTAATTGCAAAGGAATTGTTGCATTCCATCCTCAGCAATCCACTGATTGATTCCAATGACCTCTCCAAGGAAGACATAGACAACCTGATTCAATCTCAGGAAGTGACAAATGAAATCGATGCCAACTCGGGACTGGAATCAACTGCTACGGATAGCTCAAATTCTGAAGCTTTTAGGATTACTAGAATGTTCCGTGATCTCCGGGAACTCGCTCAATGGATTCCCACGACCAATTTATCCGCATCAGATATTAGTCTTTCTAGGAGGCTTTTAGAACTCCAGCGGGAACTAGAGGAATTTCTTGATAATTGAAACGTTTTGTAAATCGTTTGGTGCTGAATACAAGCTGAAATGGATATTCAATCGATATTTGATCTGATATGATTAATGATTTGATTGGCTGATGTTTTCGGTTGGATAAATATGGTTATTAATGATTTGATTGGCTGATGTTGGCAATTGGATAAATATGGTGATTAATGATTTGATTGGCTGATGTTGGCAATTGGATAAATATGATGATTAATGATTTGATTGGCTGATGTTGGCAATTGGATAAATATGGTGATTTGATTGGCTGATGTTGGCAATTGGATAAATATGGTGATTTGATTGGCTGATGTTGGCAATTGGATAAATATGGTTATTAATGATTTGATTGGCTGATGTTGGCAATTGGATAAATATGGTGATTAATGATTTGATTGGCTGATGTTGGCAATTGGATAAATATGGTGATTAATGATTTGATTGGCTGATGTTGGCAATTGGATAAATATGGTGATTTGATTGGCTGATGTTGGCAATTGGATAAATATTATAATTACAAAATATTATTATTAATATAAACCAATAAAAAGCGACCAATCAATATATTTATTCAAAATGCGATATTTCAATCTAAAATTTCTGTTTCTTGCAGTAGTGATTGTCGCGGCTCTCTGTGGCGTTGCCAGGCTGGCGTTTGATTGCCTGAATGTAATTGGGTGAGATGGGGATTGTAGCGATGATGAATAAATAAATTTACAGTTTGCCTGGATTGCACAGTGAATGTATGCTGCTGCATGCGGGATTTGAGGGACATCGCTGATTGATTGGGATTGAGGAGCTTGGCGGCTGTGGGCAGCAGGCTGACCCTGCCCATCAGGGATCCCCGCTGAACCAGGCCGTTATTCACGTGTGTCAATCAATAGCAATAATATTAGGTACCTTCTGCACCACTCTGGGCCCTGCAGGCGCCATTGTTCCTTTGCTGGTGTCCCCGCTGCTACCTGCTGCAGCCCGTGGGGCAATTGGTTGCCATGCATTTTGTATTTTGGTGTCTTGATGCATGGCGCTGTTGCTGCTGGGGATGTGGTATTTCCTGGTGTGGAGGTGCCTGCCGTATCGCTCCATCAGTGACCTCGTGGCCTCCTGGTTACCCAATATTGATATCATTATGTATATCATGCGTCATCACAATCAGTAATAATCATCATGACCAGCGGCATCATTCTATCAACCAATCACAATCAGCCAAAATCAATAAAAGCAATCACAATCAAACAAAATCAATAAAACCAATCACAATTAAACAAAATCAATAAAACCAATCAAAATCAATAAAATCAATCACAATCAAATAAAACCAATCAAAATCAAAAAACCAATCACAATCAAACAAAATCAATAAAACCAATCACAATTAAACAAAATCAATAAAACCAATCAAAATCAATAAAATCAAACAAAATCAATAAAACCAATCAAAATCAATAAACCAATCACAATCAAACAAAATCAATAAAACCAATCACAATCAGCCAGCCAATAGAAAGCTTACATCATCCTCAGCAATGTCAACATTTGATTGGTCCAGATCCGATTGATCGTCATTTGCGCCGTCATCGTCATTGTCCTGCTCGTCACCATCCGCATTTGCCCCGTGCCCCTGGTCACCGCCGTCACCATCATCATCATCAACGCCATCATCTGGGAAACCACAATATAATCAATATCAGTAATCAGCCAATCACCGTACTGATGCCCACCCAATCAAATCGGCGCCTCCTCTGTCCAATGCCAGCGATGTGCAGATCTCCATCCTCCAGGTACAGCTCCTATAGCAACAGGCAATATATCAAGCAATATAACCATGGCAACCCACCTTCAAGTATCGGATGTCCCGAGCGTCCTTATCGATCTCCAGCCGGTTGTGAATCTTCTCGATTTGCCGACGCAAGCGGCCCTCTGATGGCAAATTCTCAGCGTCCCCCTCGTCCTCCTCGTACCGATCCAGGTCAGATCCGTCCTCATCTGATCCGTATCGCTCATCATCTGATCCCGACAATTCAGCCTCGTCATCAATGAAATCCGTCGGAGCAGCCCTGCAATCGATATTTCACACACATCAACACCAGCAACAAATCATAACGGTACCTGGCAACGCCCTTAGAAACCTGCTTTCTCAGCAGCTCCTCCTCGTCATCATCATCATCATCGCTATGAGCACTGTCCAAAGGTTCCTTATCGCTATCTCCATCAGTACCGATCGATATCTCATCTATAGCAGCGTGCCCCCGGTGCTCCTGCTCACCCCCAGGGTCACGGTCCAGATCCACACCGTCATCATCATCATCATCACCCAGCTGCACATCATCAATATCCCTCCTCTCATCGTCTTGCTCCTCTCCCAACAATTCCTTCAATGAATCCATTGCCGTGCCCTTGCATAGCGAGTTCTCCCTCTCACTGATTCCATTGGCTGAGCACGAGAAATTGAACATTTTTCGATGTTCTAATCGCATTTCGTAACTGTTGTCAAGTGCCCCTTCAGAACGGTCCATAACAACCGTATCATCCAATTGCTTACTAGAACTGTCCACAGCAACCGTATCATCCAATTGCTTACTAGAACGGTCCATAGCAACCGTATCATCCAATTGCATATTAGAACGGTCCATAGCAACCGTATCATCCAATTGCATATTAGAACGGTCCATAACAACCGTATCATCCAATTGCTTACTAGAACTGTCCATAGCAACCGTATCATCCAATTGCATATTAGAACAGTCCATAGCAACCGTATCATCCAATTGCTTACTAGAACTGTCCATAGCAACCGTATCATCCAATTGCATATTAGAACAGTCCATAGCAACCGTATCATCCAATTGCTTACTAGAACGGTCCATAGCAACCGTATCATCCAATTGCATCCCTGTACTGGAGCCACTGAACACAACCGTATTATCAACTGGCGTATCCGTGGCAACCACAGCATTGTCCACAGAGTGCACAGTCCACCAGTCCCCTAAATCCGCATCATAAATAGAACAGCCAATGAAAAGACCTCACGGTTGCCAGGCTGCTCAACGACCAATGAGAAGTCAGCGGGCAAATTATCCGCCTGAAACATAAAAGAAACCCCCAATCACCAATAAATCAATAACGGCCATCAATGCAGTCACCTTATCCAATGAGCGGCTCGCTGCCGTCACGAATGATCGAGATTCAGAGAATAAATCCTCACTCGAGGCAATATCAATGAAGGCGGACAGATTCCCAAGGAGACCGCTTGAGTCGCGATTGCTGTCATCAGCAGCTGTCACATCGGGGCTTGCATCGTCATCACTGTCAATGACTGCCATTCTCCTTTTCGGCTGGCTCCTGTCGGGCTCCTGAACGAGATCGATTAGTGAATGTGACAATTGGTACCGTTACCGTGCCAGATGAGTCCCCCTCGTGATCCCGGTCCCCATCGGCCAATGATGAGCAATCACTGGCGCCGCCATCAGAGGCACCATCAGTGGCATCAGTGGCATCAGTGGCATCACTGGCATCACCGGCATCAGCATCCCATTCATAATCATCATCAGATAACCCATCAGCATCAGCAGCATTACCCGCCTGCAAGTCGCTGACAAATTAGTCAGTAGTCAATGCATTAATTACATTCTCTCCAGCAGCGCGGCCTGTCTGCTTCATATTTCCCTTCATCAGTTCCTTCATCAGTTCCTTGCGTCGCGCATCAACAGCCGGTTTGCGCTTCAATGCCTCGGCAGCCAATAGCAAGCTGCGATGCTTTTTCCATTTGTCCCGTTCCGTCATTGCCAACAGTTCCCGTTGTTCATGTTCCGGCAGCATTTGTATGACGCCCTTGGATAGGATTGGATCTATCTCACCGGCCAATCTCACGCATTTCACCGTATCCCTGACAACGATATGATGCTCCACAGGCTGCTTGCCGGGTTCCTGCTGCGGTTCCTGCATTACACACACACACATACACATATACACACATGCACACATCACTATCAATCACCTTTATCACAAAATCGATGACCTCCTTGCGTGCTGGAGTGAGCATGAAATTCCTGCGCACCCTCTGCATGAATGCCTCTGCGTTCCGCTTCTCTAGAACATGACAATGGGTCAGTGGGTTCCTGCTAGCAATTATCCATTCATTATACCCTCCTGATATTGCTCTCGGCTCTTCAATGCTATCAATTGGATGCCCCCGCCCCCGCTAGCGGTGCTCTGGTTCCCCTGGTTCCTCTGGTAACGCTCCCTCAGCAATGTGTCCACTTTCTGTAATACCTTTGCTGTGGACACTGTGGCTCCTCTTCTACCCTCATCCTCATAGCCACTATTGATCCGGTTCTCATTGGGTCCCTCCGGTAACCCGGTGGCTGCTGGCTCGGTCCCGGCTCCAGTTCCAGTTGGCTTCCTATTATAATATCACATCATCAGTTAATACTCCTCATTGATTGCATGCAAGCCATTTAACCACCATAACATTTCACCAGGTGGCATGGCAACCACCGGAACGACGAGAACATACACAAAACAACATAATTTACCCATTGAAATTTTCATGTTTCTTTGCCAGAATTTCTCTCAGTTCTTTGATCGTTTTAAATTGCTGTGGCTTATAATTGAATTCGACTGTGGCATTTTCTGTAATCATCATCAATCAACGTATATTCAGCATATCAAATCATCTCAATACCCCTAATTATTCTTTGTGTATCACTTTCCATTTGAATTTTATCCTTCTTACTCAAGGGCTTTAATTTGGTCACTTTATTAATCTCATGTTCAACTAATGAAGAAATTTTTTTATTTTCTTAATAAGAAATCTGTCTAACTATTCTCATCAGTTTTAGGACGAATATTTTCTTGGTTAGTAACTTCCATTTTTTTAACAATATTAAGTAATTTGAAATCTCCATTTAAACGTTCCTGTAGTTATAAGAGCAAACTTAAATCAATTATATTGGCATATAATTACTCTTAATGGTTTATCATCAGTGACATCGGTGTTATTTAACTTTACCTATAATGAATAATTTAAATAATAAATAAACACATACTTCACAATCTTCTGCTCCTTCATTCATAGTCAATTTAAAAAATTCGTAATAAATTTAATAATAAATTCAAAAGTTATATATTAACTATTAAATATTTAAACAAACGTTAACTGAAAACGGTTATAATTAAAATTAATTAATTAATCCGAAAAAATATTATAATTTATAACTTTTAAAATCCAAATCTTTTTCAATGTTAAATTTCTAAAAACATTTAATCACCATTCAATTTTATTCAGCATATCAAAAATATTGAACAAATTTTGAAAAAAATTTTGAACAAATTTACAAAATAAATGTCTTATATTTACTTTATTCTTGAATACGATTAAGAAAAAATAATCAATTTAAATATATTTCTTTAATTGCTTGTAAAACGAACTTCTAAATAAATTAAATTAATTATTTCCATCAATAGCTAAATTTATTTGAAATATTTTTCTGAAATTTTCATTTGGTGGATAAAACATGGAAAAATATAAAACTGGTAATCAAAACAGCAGGAATTCTGAAAAAAATTCTGAAAATTATTATTATAATTATTAGCAAAAATTACGGCCAAATCATGAAAATAATTTAGTAAAAATATTTAACAAAAATTTCATCCATACAAGATAAACAATTAAATTTTACAGATTCTCCAGTAAATAAAGCATATTATTTACAAGATATTCTTTGTAGAAAAAAATCAAATAATTTAATTTGGATTATTATTAACGCAGTTTTTAATTTTATTTTAATATAAGTAGTTTGTGAATTATATTTTTGTTTTGTAAAAAATAATAAATAAAGAATCTTTGAAAATGAGGATAATTATAAAAATTGTCATTCACATGCCTTAAGATCAGGGGTGGGCAAAAGCTGGGCCGCGGGTCGTATCCGGCCCGTTGAAAAATCCCGCATGTAATTTTTTAAATCTCTTTCATGCGATTTGTTTGAAATCAACAGTATTAGTGGGCGTAGTGTACATATAAATAATGAAAAATATAAGTAATGGACAGTATTATGATTTTGAACAGCCGTAACCATACTATTTCAATTTATGCAACATACTCTCACAAAGCCCGTGGTTGGCTGATTACATAAAATTGAACGTGTACTCCTCTCACTCTTCGAGGGATGACAGATCACAGCACGCGTACTGTTTATTTTGATTTAGCAATGGTCAAATACTAGTCGTCATTTCTTTTAAGATCACGTTTCGTATTAACTATAAGTATTCTATTTTAACGCTTGATGTTTGTCTTTTCTTTTTAAAATTCTATTTACTATTATATTTACAAAATACAATATAAACATAAAAATGTAATAACTATGTATCAATATTAAATATTTTGTATCGGTAAGATATAAATAAATAACAAAATAAAATCTGTCATTAACTGTTTTATTTAATGATCATTAATTTAATATAATGCATCATATTTCTTTAAAAATTACGTGTCATATTTTACTGGCTCAAATTGTTCGCATGTACACCCAAGTAAGACAATTTCTTGGACAGGAAAAAAACTCCACCCAAAACATTCGCGTGTGCACAGCATAAGCGGTATAGTTCTCCAACCCGGGAGACATTTTGAAAATTTCATTTTGGCCCGGACTTAAAAGTATTTGCCCACCCCTGCTTAAGATGATCATTTTTATTAGACAAAAAGAAAAGAAAAATAATAATTTTTATGATTTTTTGGGTTATATATTATATAAATTAATTTTGTTTGGCAGTTATTTTGATTAATTATTATAATGTTTAAAACTTAGCCAATAAAAGAAACAGAGCTGTTTGGCCGCCTGCGTGCAAAATAATTTCCTGTCGCTCCCTGCCCTTTCTTTAAAAAATTTTTCTATAATCCAAAATAAAAATAACATTTTAATTAAAGTAAAAATTAAACTAATTAATCTCTACCTTTTTCGTAATGTATGTCTTTAATTTTTTTGACAAGATAAAGACAGATATAAGAAAATTAAGCTGAAGTGCGTTCAATGACACCACACACAATGTGCGTTCAATGACACCACACACAATGTGCGTTCAATGACAAAATAGTCGTATTTTTTTTATTTTACAATATGAAATATTTTTTTACAAAATGGAATTTTTTTTGCAAATGGTTTTATTTTAAATTTACCACCCTTTCAAACGCCCGCCTGCGTGCAACGCGCACGTTGCACGCCCCTGAAAAGAAATAATGTTCACAATGAACATTATATAGGTGAAATCTTTCATTTTACTTAAATGAGTTTTTATTTTTGAAATGATTTAACTTATTGTCATCGACAAATTTTTATATTTCATGGTTTTTATTTGACATCCTATGCTCTGTGAAAGTTCTACGCTCTTTTCCAATTAGAATTTATTATGAAGTAAAGCTTTGGAAACCTTACTAAAATGTACCTTACGAAAAAGCAATCTTGCTGCACCCTCGAACCAAGTATGACACTATGACACAGAAAATACCAATAAACTATTTGACATAATTTAAATTTAGTAATATACGTAACACAAACAGTCTGTTAAAATATCTATATAAGATAACCTAGATGAATGTTTTGTTATTTGTTAAGCTATAAATCAGCCAGTTCAGAGCTTATTAACAGGAGCTATAAAATTGAAAGAAGAATGTTAAAAAGTTGAGTAGATTCATTGGCAATCTAATTACAAATATTACAATAAGTATGCCCAAACAGTCTTCTGAGGTAAATATCAACGACCTAGGTTTCCTCAATTCGCTGAACAAAAGATCTCCAAAAACTGAAATGAAAAATCTTGCTTTTATTATTATTATTATTATTATTATTATTATTATTATTATTGTTATTATTATTATTATTGTTATTATTATTATTATTATTATTATTATTATTATTATTATTATTATTATTATTATTATTATTATTATTATTATTATTATTATTATTATTATTATTATTATTATTATTATTATTATTATTATTATTATTATTATTATTATTATTATTATTATTATTATTTCCAATCAGAAAGATTCAGAATATGATAACATTAATCGAGAAGAGAGCAATAAAATCTAAAAAAGTTGAATTTATAATTAATCTGGGATCTCAACTGAAATTGCCCGGATTTATAATAGTAAAAAGGAAAGATATTTATCTATTTGTTGAGAAAATCTGCGAGAATTAGGTAGAGAAATAAGGGAAATATATCACTGTTTGATAATGTATTCATTTATCTTTCAAGATTAGGAATCTCCTAAAAAAAGTGACAATTATTTATATTAAAAATGACCGAATATTCAACATAAGAGTTAGGCGAAAGTATTATTATTTAAATATGATATTCTAAGACAATTCCTGTACTCATTCCGTTAGACTACCTTACATGGGATGGGTTTATTATAATAATATATTATTATTATTAATATATTATTAATATATTATTATTATTATTATTATTATTATTATTATTATTATTATTATTATTATTATTATTATTATTATTATTATTATTATTATTATTATTATTATTATTATTATTATTATTATTATTATCATTATTATTATTATTATTATTATTATTATTATTATTATTATTATTATCATTATTATTATTATTATTATTATTATTATTATTATTATTATTATTATTATTATTATTATTATTATTATTATTAATATTATCATTATTAATATTATCATTATTATTTATTTATTTATTTATTAAAAATATGTCAGTAAACATTATGAGAACCAATTAGAATAAAATGAAATTATCCAATCAAATCAGAATAAAATATTATTGAAAACTACTTGATAAAATTCAAAGACAATATTTAAATTTCCTGAGGAAAATGTTTAACAATTCTAATTTCGATTTCCTTGGAACTATCAATCACCGCCAGATCTGCAATGAGAAACATTTTAATAGGTCTTCGTTTTATCAAGGTGAGTTCTTTTGAATTTCTCCCTATAATATTCATGTGATCCCCTCAAAATAAATAACTTTATATCTTTTTATTCGATTGTGTGATGTGATCAATACTTTTGAACCTGGAGTCCTTTAAACCCAATGTTAAAAATATATCATGGTTATAAATGGACATCCCATCCTATTCATAATTCGTGGCCTAGGGTTCACAACTTCATGGTAATTAACCCTTTAAGGTAGAAATGTATTTATAAAAATTGATTGATCTAGTGTTCACAATTTATTGCAATGTTCAAATATAATTTGGGCTTATAATGAAGGTCTTGAGTCCTCAATTATTTCTGGGATAAGATCGTGATTTATATTTTGTTTTAATTGCACCCAATGTTGACAAGCCAGTTTGACATATTTATGTTGATAGTCATTGTCATTTCTCATTGTCATTTCCTTTTGCTCATATAAACCATTGTCAACCGGTAGCCAGTATTTCTGACCATTCCATCATTTAAAGTGAATACTTATCGCCCGCCACGCCTCATCGCATAATTTCAACCAATTGTTCTTTTTGTTTGAGAATTCGGAATCAAACTAAAATGAATCTAGAACCAAATCTAATTTTTCATTCGGGAGTCCTTCTATGCCTAAATTGCTTTTGTGTATTTATTCTATTGTCTTATCTGTCAAATAAAAGTTCTGTGACCCCTTAGCTTGCGCATCACTTTATTATAATACAAAACTCATAATTTTTATCAAAACAATATAAATTCAAACCGAAATTTCAAGTTGTAATGTTTAAAAAACATTAAATATAACAATATTTTATTAAATATAGAATATCTAATATGATGGATGGGAGTAATTAATTGGAGGTTTGATAGCATTCCCGTTGACCAATGATTTCAAATGAACTACTTAAGTGCTTTGATGGTGTTTTGAAATGGTGTGTATCCAATAATATCTGCAGTGTAAATTTTTTATTAACGAGTGTGTATGCAGTGTGGGGTGTGTGCGCGGTGTGTAAATTTTTAATTACACCAGAAACCCCTCAAATACGTTTTCCTATAATATAAGAAAAAAGTCAATAATCTTACATTATAGAAACATACATACTTACTTTTATTTCACACTATCAAAATCTAAAAAGTGGTAAAATTAAATGCTGCACACAAACACAACACATACTAAAAAACATATGCAAACCTTTGAAATATAGAAAATTCACTGCTGAAATACGTTTCTATAATAACTTTATTTTAGACAATTTTAAGAAAAAAAGATCACTGAAAATGTTTTTAAATGTATTTTTAAAGAAACTACGTTAAATTGTCATGAAAGTGACGAATATTCATCGTAAGAATTATGTTTGAGTTAAAATTAAGTTAAATATTCATTAGAATTTCTGACATTTGCTTTAGAAATTTTTTAGAAATAGATATTTTGCGATTGATTTAATTATTTAATTATAATTAATAATTGATCTGACTTACATTATATCAAAATAATTCCAAAATAATTATAAAATAAATTTCATAAAATTCCTGAAAAACCTGAAAATTAATTAAAAATAATTTATAACACAAATGTTGACCTAAAAGTAAAATTTAAGAACTTGAATATTGATCTCATATCTATATGGATCACAATTCAATCCTTAAAATTTACTTAAAATTAAACATCTTACCTGCAAGCCATTTCAAAATTGGCTAAAATAAATTTCTAGGAAAATGAAATTCATTAAATTGGTGAGTGACCAATAGTAAACCAATTGATGTACACGCTAACCGCCACTATAGCAAATGTATCTTAGTAGGGTTTGGTGCAATATTTGTTGAAAATTTAATTTTTCAAGTGGCAATTTATGATTTAGTTTTTGTTTAAATATATCCGATTCTTAAGTGGTTTTTAAAATAAATAAACTTGGGAAGTCTTATATTAATTTTGAATATAATTTATATTTACAATAAATGATAAACTAAACCAAATTATAAATTCAAATGATGTTCGTGATTCGTGCTTAAAAAAATTAAAAAATCATGATACAAAAATTACGGAAATACTTGGTATTTTAATTCTTTGTTACAAATTTCCCACAACACAATTATTCAAACAAAAACAAAACAACATTTCTTCATGATGTTATTTAAATACATTTTAGAAGTGTTGTTAATTCTTTTTGCGTTTCAATAATTATCAACGTTCATGTATTTTATCTGGAATTATGTTCATTAATTCCTTTGCAGAATCCAACAATGAAAGACAAAGTGTCGTCTCAGAAAGTTTAAATATAAAGTTAACAATTACTGATCTAACATCAAAGCCTGCATTGTTTAACAACAATAACGAACTCCAAACAATATAAACGTTTATTGATTAATATCAATTTAAAGTGAGGCCTATAATTCAATATTACAACATTGATTTGAGTGCTTATTACAATCCCTCCGGAGAAATAGTACCGTATTTCCCCTATAATAAGACCTACCTCGAAAATAAGACCTAGCATGAATTATTCGCCCACAAAAAATATAAGACCTACCCTGAAAATAAGACCTACCTTGAAAGATCTGTTTACTTATTTACATAACGAAAAAAATAGTAATTTTAATTCAAATTAGCCATAAATATATGCTTTAAAGTGTCAAATACTGGCAAATCTGTTAGTTATTCAATCCCCAATCCAATGATCATGACCATAATTTTAAAATCACCGTGCACAAGGTATTAAAAACTTCCTAATCGAGAGAAGAATTGATCAGATCATGATACCTGCCGGAATGACTGGATATCTTCAAACACTCGACATTGCGATCAATAAACAATTCAAAGATTACCTCAGAGCAGAAATAAATGAGTATATTGAGAAAGAATGGAGCGAAATCAATGTGGGAATTTGGTAAAGCCAAAAAAACAAGAGGTTGTATCTTGGGTCGCGAAAGCATGGAATGCAATCACGGATACGTCCATTGGTAACGCACTAAGAGCAGGATACTTGGATAAAAATTGCTCGTTTGAAGATAGCTATATTGCCAGGCATTCGAGATTTGGACCGATGATCTTGGATGAAATTGAATCACGGATGGGCAATATTGTAACCCCGACTGACAGTAATGATGGTGATGTAAATGAGGTGGATGACATGATTATATTTGAATAAATGTCTAGTTTTTAAACGTAATAAATTTGTTTTGAAAATATGACCCGAAAATAAGCCCTAGGTAGCTTTTTTTCTGAAAATTTGAAGTAAGACAGCGTCTTATTTTCGGGGAAATACAGTACGATCAATTTAAATAATCTTAACAAAATTCCAAATGCATTTGACTTTTATTATTGAAACGATTAAACAAAATAGTAAAAGCAAAATTAACCAAAATATTTGATTTAAGCCAGCGCTTCTCAACCTTTCTGTTATTGCGACCCAGTTTACCAACGTAAATATTCTCGCGCTACCTCCTTTTTGATCTATCGAAAATTATAGTGTCATAATGAAAACGGTCCAATATTCGTACATTTAATTTTATTGGTAAAATGCGACTGTTTGATATAAATGCACAGTAATGTATACGTCTATCCCTACCCTTTATTGATTTTACAACAAATAGTGAAATCAAAAGACAATTTAATAAGAAATCGATTTTTGAATTTTGGGCTGGTTTGGATGACGAGTTTGCGACATTAAAACGAAGAGCTTTGCAAATACTTTTACCGTTTTCAACATCTTATCTTTGCGAAACCGGATTTTCTGTGGTAGCTTCGTTGAAAACAAAATTCAGATCACAGCTAAATATAGAAAAAGAACTTAGGGTATCCATATCTGGTATTACTCCTTCAATTCAAAAAAATTGCAATGAGAAACAGGCTCAAGGAAGTCACTAATTAATAACATAACATATTTAACTGGTATTTTTTTCATACTAACAAACTTAAATAATAAATTATTTATTGGTAATATGTAATTATAAACTGTATTCTTATTTTAAATATATATATATATATATTTATATAAATTTTTTAATTATACAATTTCTTTTATTTAACCTTCAACAAAGTTTTAATTTTGTTTTTAAATATACTCGCGCCCCCTAAGGGGGCGCACCCACAGGTTGAGAATTGCTGATTTAAGCCTAAGATAAATGAAAAGTTCTTACCTCTGTCAGCCATTAATTTTATATCGAAAATTATTTTATTCACTTTGCCTAGATATTTTCTGTCAAACTTTTATCTATTTATTCTTTCTTTTCTTTCAAAGGTTTGGCGTTATCAAATTCATATAAACAACACACACATAAACAGAAATTAATAATAAGACAGATTAATTAATTATTTGATGTTTTGATTTAATTAATTAATTGTAATTAATTTTGATTAATTCTACAATTATTTAAATTCGCAGAAATTGAAGCTGTGTTGATTTATTAATGTCCATTTCTGTTATTTCCTTAATTTCTCAATGGACATATCCTGGTGGCATAATACTCATGACCAATGTTCCCTCTAAGCCATAAGCAGCAGTGCGCGCAAAGTCAGCTGCGTTGAGCAGCCTTTAAATACAAATGAGCGTCAAAATGCTATAACGTGGTTGTAAGAGTTTTAAAACGACACTGTATTCTATAACTGTAGCGACTATGTTGAAAACTAAGTAGATAACCGGTCTTCTCTGCTGGTGGTACATTTACATCGACAATTTCCGTGTGCCTTTTACTAGGAACAACTGCCATGAAACGGTTGAATTAAATATACTGCGCTGGGGAGTTGGAGGTGCTGCGCGCGTGCACGCGCGCAGCTTAGAGGGAACGTTGCTCATGACCTAGCAATACCTTACCAATTCCATGACCAAATGACCTGGATGGAACATACTTAATAGAAACTGAGATCATCCATTGAATTCCTTGAATAATTTATTCGACTAATTTCTAAACATTTAAACAACAAAATCCAGCAATTATATTTGCCATATTTATCCAGGAGATCCATTAGAAAATTGGGCCCAGGCATTATCAGCGTCTGAGTATTGTATATATTTTGTTTTAATTGATACTGCAACCGATACATTGGTTCAGTGGAATAAATAGATTGTTTTAATTATGCAGATAACTGCAGGAATCTCTTTGCAATCTTCCCTCTTGCATTTATTTCCAGCTCATTGATAAGGCACCACCAGCAATGCCAATATGCCTTCTACAAGAACCGTTCTGTTACAGACATTTCTTATTGGCTTCATAGATAATTGAGTTTATACGCATTTTCTTCAAATTTTATACAAATTTGCTTTAGTTTCATCTGATTATTGAAATTTTCTAATAATAATTCTTTATGGGTTATATAATAATATTTCACTAATGTCATTTATAAATTTGTAGTAAATCAATGTTTCTTCGCGTCTAAACTGGAGGGGGGGGGGTTGGTGGTTGGCTAATGTAGGAGATACGGCAACGATAAAAACCCCAAAGATAAAAAACCGAATCCCTGTGACGTTTATTTGAATTTAAGTTTAAATTCAGGTTTGGATTAAGATTTAAATTTAAAATTTAAAATTAAAAAAATATATAAAAAATATAAAAACGTTTTTGTTATAAAATATAAATATTAAAAATTAAATTAAATTATAAAATTAAAAAATAGGAAATATTATTTGGGTAATTAAAATAAAATAAAAATAAAATATAATTAAACCAATAAATTTATTTTTCCCCAATAACAATTATTAAATGCAATAATGATCAAATTCACTTGAAAAAGGCAGTGCCGAAAATTCATGAGTATCAACAAACATCGATATATTACTGATTTATAGTCTTCAAGCCCTCTTTTTAATAAACCCAACATTAGGTTTTGTTGGGATTATAAACCGCAACTTACAGTTAGTAAGTAGATAGAGGACGGATTATAATGACCAATTGGTAGGTAGAGCACACATATTACTCCGTTATCAAAGTCAAGATGTGATTGGACACGGAGAAAGAGATATCAGGTTGATACTTTTGAATTTTGCATTGCTTTTGTAAATTCCGAGTGAACAAATGTTGAAAATATATTATTTCTTTTATAATAACGTTATCAAAATTAATTAGCAAAGAAAATGGTTGATTATTTATATAACGTGTATAAGAAAGATAAAATGGAGAGCGACCGGACATTTCCTACAACAGAAAGAACTGCACTCTCGGCTCAGTCCAAGACAATGTCAACAGAAAAGAACAAGTCAGCAATCAGAAAAATAAAATCCCAGTTCACATCTTATCCGAGAATTCGAGTAAAATTTAATTATTTTATTAGGCAGTCAAATTTAAAAAATGACAAAAAATTGTTTTTAATTTTTGTTATTATTTCTGTAAATTTGACTTTGTGAGAGAAGCTCGAGATCGCAGCGCTCGGTCTTGGCGGGCAGGCAAAGGGAAAATTTACATTATCGAATTCATTTTCTTTTTAAAACACAAATTTGTCAAAAAGTTATTTAACTTAGGAAACAATATTAAATAAATTAAGGCTGACAAAGCAGATATAAAATGGCGTAGTCAAGAAAATCTGAAGGGAAAATTGTGAAATTATCAGTAAATTTACTCGGTTAAAATTAGAAATATTTCTTCCTTGAAGGGAATTTCGGATCAACCATCAAGTTTTCCCACTAAGCAAATTAAAAATATATTAATTTTAAGATATAAATCCAATAATATTTCGATAGCATCACTATCATCATCAGGTTACCTACATTCACGACGGATGATGATAGTGATGCTATCGAAATATATAGTGAAAAAGGGTAGAGGACCGTTTTTTTGAATGACCATTTTTTCGAAAAACAATTCGAAAACAATAGACCACACTATCGATTTTCTTGTCCATATAAAAAATATGTCCTTCCAATATCAGCTTCCCATTCTTATTCTTATTAGTATGTAGGAATTCAAGCATTTAGGGGAATTTAATCAATAAAAATCAGTATAAAAATTAATTTGCTAATTAAAGTCTAAATATAAGATTACTGATTTAATTAAAGACTTTATCAACTCACTAATTGTAATAATAAATTCCGCTGTCTAAAAATCTTTCATAATCTAATATTTTTAATTATAGCTTAATAAATTAATTTCTTACAAAAATTTTTATAGTTTTATTATTAATTTATTTTCGATAAAATGGTACCAAATCGTGAAAGATGTACGAATGGCGATTTTTATTAATAAAATCTTTACCGTGTTTATTTAAGTATCAATAATATTATTGTATGATATCTAACTATATTAGGTTTTTTCTAGAAAAAAAACTATAAATACAGGAAATATTCTCTATCTTTAAATATTAATAATAAATAATAATAATATTAATAATAATAAATAATAATAATAATAATATAATTATAATAATTATAATATTAAACAGAAGGATCTTTGATAAAGTCCAAATGCAATAAAGAAATTAGTCTTGTCCACTTTAATTCAATATAAGGAGAATTTGGTAAAAAATCTGACAATTTTCTCATTAGTCGAGCTCCCATAAATCATTGGGGTACCACCTATGATCTTGTCACTGTCAATTAAATATTGGCCCCGATTCCTCGCCCCCGTTATACTGTCAAACTGAATAATTTATATGAGTATCATATCTCTTTTAATAAATGATAATTTTGTATTGGCAGATAGCAATATTGAATATTGTGAGGCAATTTTTGATGGAGTCATGTGCTGGCCCCCCACTCGGGCAGGACAACAGGCAATTCTACCATGCCCACATATATTTGATGGATATGAATACGATTCCAATGGTAATTTATATATATTTATAATTAATTTTTAGGATTAATATAATTTTTAATATAATAATAATAATAATAATAATAATAATAATAATAATAATAATAATAATAATAATAATAATAATAATAATAATAATAATAATAATAATAATAATAATAATAATAATAATAATAATAATAATAATAATAATAATAATAATAATGGGATTAGGGGTAATAATAAAGTCATTAAATCTGGTACAGGATAAAGTATTAATAAGAGGATTTAGAAATGCTGAGCCAAATGGATCAAGATCACATTCAATTAATCTTGACTGACACCAAAGCCAGTGACGTGTGAATGGCAGAAATAAACCAAAGTCCCATTTGATATAGTTAAATATTTCCCAATTTATTTAATGGCCATCAATTCAAAGCCATCAGTTAATGTAAAAGTTAATTTAATTTAAAATTTCAATTATTTCCAAGATTGGTTTGAAATTTTATGGGAGAACTTTCACTAGAGTCCAGCTGAGGATAATTTGTCAGTGTAGGAAACTGTCAGCTGAATTGGAATAGTTCTGGAAATTTTAATTTTAATTTAAAATTAGAAATATTTAAAGAAGAAAATTAAAGAGCTTAAGTGAGAGGAGAAAGTAAATATGTAATTTCTACATTTATGCTGCTTCCTTTGCAATGAGATAGGTGGCCTTTCTGTTGCCAGTTTGGTGCTGGCCTGTTCTAAATTTCAGTCCTCCCAAGTCTTTTTAAAGAAAAATATGATATAAATTACTAGGGGATAACTGAAGTCTGATCCGTAATTCGGACCGCACCGGATAGTGACCTCAAGTAACTAGTTGAAATCGGCGCCACAGCAGACTACCGATCAGAATGGTCAAAATAGGACGAATTGTCCGGGAGCCATATTTTTAGCTATTTAAATTAATCATCTAATGACAGATTGGGATTGTACCACCAGCTTCAAATAATATACAGATTCTTCTGGAAATGATTCTGATAAGTTATAATATAGAAACAATTGCAACTGTTATATTTATTATTGATTATCTTCAAAGTGATTTTCAAACAATTAGAAACATATAAGGAAATAAATTGCCTCGATTACCAAATATTAGGACCGTATCTGGAATATGAATAATCAGAATTTAGATATCCAGAACTCGGAATCGACAGAAAAAACCAATTCAGTTATTCCCTATAAATTACCCAGTTGTTCCTCAAATGGAACTTTACTTTTAATTAATTTGTTTTTACTAATTTATTTTTCATTTTGAGAATTATAATAAAATTACTAATAAATTCATTATAGGGTTTCTTGTATGTCCATTGTGTTTACTAGATATCGTGAGAGGCCAGTTAGAGGATTTGATAGGATATTATCTCTGAGTGATATCAATAAATATTTAATATATTGTTGGGAGTGACTGATTAACGCATTCGCTGCCTACGTAGCAAAACTATTCTATTATACTAAGCTTAATTTCGATATAGTTTATTGAATTAATTTTATTGTGTCATTTTGGCATGGAGATAAAATGCTTTTTCCAAGAGAAAAAATTATATCGGGTATTTCCCAAAAAATAATTTTTTATTGAAGTTGAATTTTTATGCATGTAAAATTTATTTTGCAATTCATTGAGCAATGTTAAAAGTTGACACGGAAAAATAGAAAATATTTGAAGATAACAGCTGTTCTTTAAAAAGAAAACTCTAACAGAGTTGATTGACTTTGATTTGCTTTTCTTTCATTGGTCATTTCTATCAATAAAATTACAGCGGTAAAAAAGAAATGAACAAAATAAAACAATGATAGTACTTATTGTAGTGAAAAATACTCAAATGATTATTAACCACTTGCCGGGCGCGCGCTCAAATATGAGTGCAAAAAATGTGTACCATTTCGGGCGAGCGCTCACATGTGAGCGCAAACTCATATAGAAAAAATTAGTGAATACAAACTCGGAAAATTAAAAAAAATATATTTACGTTATATTTTGATTATATACTATTAATTAATGATTTAAAAAAATAGTTTTTTTTTGACCGAAAACATGAAAAAATTTCGCCCGGCAAGTGATTAAGCGTTTTATTACATATAAAATAAAGAAACTATTGCACGGCAAAACTATTAACTCGAAACTAACACAAGTAAGCGGGTCAAATATGGAGAGCATCCATAGTAGTGGGGATGGTTTGCGAGTGTAGCCGAACACAACGATACATCTAACCCAACCATGGCCAACCGGCGGCCCGCGAAGCATTTTGATGTGGTCCGGACACAATTTTAAACATCAAATCAATAATTGTCTTTTTTAGAATTCATATTCGAATTAAGCATGTTTTTAATTTAAAAAATTGATTCTAAGTTTACTTGAATCGTAAAAACGAGTTATATTTATTTAAATGAATTTATTGTGGCCCGTGATAGTATTTTTCCGAAAATTTGGCCCTTCGATTGATTTGGGTTGGCCACCACTGATCTAAATGTCACTCATCTATGTACTTGGTTGTGCCGAAAAGACCGAAAAACTATGGGAATAGCTAGCGCGAGCATAGTTGTACTGTCTTGGATTTGAAGACTTAACTAAAAATATACATTGCTTTTTTCATTCTCATACAATTCTCATAACAAAACAAAAATAAAACTTTTATTAAAATATTTCATCCCAAATTTATATTTGATAATCTATAATTTATTGTGGCTGTTTTAATGCTTCATTATTGAAGTATTTTTCATATAAAATAAAAATCTTGAATTGGCACCTGAAGAAAACCGCCTTAATTGCGTTAATATTCAAGGACATGCCGAGTCAGATAAACACAGGAAATGTGGATGTATATCCATACAAAACCCAACATTTCCATAAAATATCTCACAGGTGACAAGGTCAGATTTTCAAATCGTGTTCATATATAAGTTGAAATCAAACGCCCTGTATATACAGCATCAAATTGTAAATATTTAACATTTTATTTCCTTTCCGAGGATTTGTTTAATAAAATTTAATAAAAATAATTATATCTACATCTGCAAAAGAAAATTCCCCATAACCTCCAAAACAGTTTCTGATGCCATTTATCAATGGTCGAGCCTTGCGATTGACATAACGTTGACAACTAAATCAAACCAGGAATTAAATCTCCTAAAAATAAGATGACACAATGAAAATAATAAACATTAGTAGACATCTTGATGGTCTTGAGTAAACAAAATCCATCACAACTGACAATCACTTTTTCCCGAACATTTGTCTTGCTGGCTCCAGTAGGCCTTACCAGACCATTAACTAGTTTTCATTTATGTCTGACAGTGATTTAAACAAAGTTTGTTTACTTATATTCGTACTGAAGCTGCTGGCAAGCGTCGAATCCTCCCAATTTTGGAACATGTTTACTCAATATCAATTTCGTACATAATATTAATTCTCGACATAATTTTTACTCCAGTTTAGAATCCCCATTTCTGTCTCCAGCTTGGACAAAATTTTGTTAAACTTTCAATTTTGGTAAATATTTATCAAATTTTCTGATAATAAATTTGTTGCGTTATTAAATTTCAAATTGCCTGCGTATGTCTGAACCCCCCCCCCCCCCAATTCTATGTACGTCGCAGTAGACATATTTATTCCCAACATTTATTGATTTAGGCTCATATATTTCATGCATAAATGTCATGCATAAATGTCATGCATAAATGTCATGCATAAATGTCATGCATAAATGTCATGCATAAATGTCATGCATAAATGTCATGCATAAATGTCATGCATAAATGTCATGCATAAATGTCATGCATAAATGTCATGCATAAATGTCATGCATAAATGTCATGCATAAATGTCATGCATAAATGTCATGCATAAATGTCATGCATAAATGTCAAGTAATCAGTGCAAATTTAAACGATCTAAGAGGAGAAAAAGTAATCGAGTAACATTTTATAATGAAACTATTTAAATCAAATTAATCAATAATTTTACTTTGGCTTCTCGGTAATTTTTGTTAATGTTAAGTAGCGATTAAACAATTGAACTATTCTGTATTAATCTGTGCTTAGAAGGATTGAATCTCTGATGGGACTTGTTTCCAAATACCACCTTAAGTGATTTAAATAAATTTAAGGAGATTCAAATGAAGATACTATGGCACCAGAAACCACCAAATCGTCCTTTAACATTCATTTAATTTTGTCAAAAAATTGAATTCTGACTCAGGCACCTCCAGTATTTTGAATACCTATAGTTTGGAGAGAAATGGACATCACACATATTTATAAAGGAAACTAAATATGAAAATTTATCATTTCTACGAGAAATGTTGTGAAGAAAGAACAAGAAGAGCAATTCCAAACTACGAGAATATACTTAATGAACTAAGAAATGAAGGGGGGGGGGCATTGGGTGATAATCTGGTGTCAGGATCGCACATTTACACTTCAATACCAAAATGTCGATTCGTGATTGAGTATACGTTGTATAGTAAACACTATACAGTTATGCCCCCTGACGTCAATCGCGTGCTCTAAAAATCAACTCGACGTACCTTATTTAGATTGCATTGGGGGAGCCTAAAAATATTTTTATGATTTATTATATTTTGCACATGTTTGTAACTGGTATTGGTACGTCTTTTCTACACTATGCTGAATTGATTGTGAACAAGTATTTTTTTTCACTCCACCCTAATGTCGAATATAAGGTTTATTGTAAAAATTGAAAAAATTGCCATTTAGAAGATCCATTTCCATAAAATTGAAATCCCCTTATTCCTTAAACATTTATTATTTAATACAAATTCAAATAAATAAGGGCATTATTAAAACAGCTGATATTAATATTAATATTAATGCAATTATTGATCATAAATATTTTTAATTGATTTTAATATATATTATTTATTTAAATTTAATATTAAACTGCAATTTTCGTTTAAAATGTAGTATCGAAACTGCAATAATAATTTCTTTTGGCATTTCATTAATTTTCATTACGACAATATATCAATTTATCAGGGCCGTAACAAGGCCTTATTGCGCCCTGTGTGGTTCATATATCTGGCGCCCCTAAAACCCGAATTCAAATCAGCCTACTATAATAATTATAATATTCATGCTGAGATTGTTAACTATGTATTCATTTCCAGCTATTATAATAGGTAGTAATGCTCTTAAAATTCTGTTGCTAATTGAAAAAATGACAGGAACCCATTTTGTGGATTAACATTTTACAAAATACACACCTAACCCCTTTTTTTTTGCAATTTGATAATTTTTTTTTATTAACATTAAAAAAATGTTACATCCCAGTTTTGCGCCCCTTTCAGATGTGCACCCGGCGCGACTGCACCGCTTGTACCACCCTTGTTACGGCCCTGAAATTTATTTCCTCACGTAATACTAAATCTGGACAATACCATTTATTACATCATTTTTATGTAAATAAAATCCTTTCAAAGATGTGATTTTCCTTATTTGGCTTGGTACATGAAATCTTTTTCTCATTTTACTGTTAGATTTTATTTTGATAAAAATATTTATTGAAAAATAATTTTGAATTTTTTATATTCGTATAATCTCAGCCATTTAAATCGTTCTAGACAATGCCACCCGACAATGCAGTGCCGGCGGAAGCTGGACCGCAAATAAGAGCAATTATAACTCATGTGTCAATGGTCGTCACGAGGAAGTAATTTATTCATTTCGATTGTTAATTTTTGTTTTAATTATAATATTATTGTATATAATCTCTATAAAAAGATTAATTTGGTTGGCGTCTTCATCAGTGGTTATGCGTTGTCAATCGTTTGCCTATGCAGCGCTCTCTTCCTTTTCTGCCATTTCAAGTAAGATATGATTTTAATTATTATAAATATATACAGTTTTATGTTTCTCAATGAATTTATGAAGGACGTCAGGAGGGATATTATGGACCATAATTTATGGTAATTTGACTGCTATAATCTGTTCATATTGAAAACAACAAGACTCAACACAATTATGCTTTATTGTCAACAAAAGAATTTTTCACAATTCAAATTTGCTTGTTCAATTTAAATACAAACAGCACCAGCTGATTGAAATATTTATTTATTCAATTCTGAAACAATAATACAATCTGATATCTCAAACTCAAACTACTTACAAATCTGATAGGCAATATCTGACTTAAATTTTAAACGCTTTCAATATAATATTATTAATCCTCAATTTGACTAGACTTTACCATAAAAGGCGAAGTCGGCGAACGATTTTATTTTCCTATTAAAATGATTAATCTCAACAAATATTTTAATTAATTTTTATGTATGTAATTAAGTGGTATGGGACCCTTCGATTTCAATTTTTATAACGTAAAAGTCGGATTATATAAAAGTTAAGAGTAAAAAGATTGTGTATTATCATTAATATTTGATATAAAAATCATGTTTAGGAGACCATAATTTCACTAACACAAAACAGAGTTGTAATTTAAAATATATAAATTCAGAATAATATTTTTAAAATATTTTCTAATTTTTAAAAATTTTTTTTTTATTTTATAATTTAATTTTTTAATCGCTTTCCATTATAAATTTCACTTCTGACAATAATTGTAGGAATATAAAACTAATTCGTACTATATTTTTATTGAAAGCAACACCAGATTGACCGATCATAGAAATATCTGAGCCAGCAGTCAAAGTTACGGTAAAAGCTTTGGTATCTGATCTGGCGATTGTGCCAAGATTGTTGATGAGTTTAGTTTTGTCATACCGACTCCAGTATCGTACAATGTCAAAGTATTGGAATCTGGAATAACTTTAATCATTAACTTATTTTGATTATACAATACTGATGGGTTCGTCA
This sequence comes from Schmidtea polychroa, assembly GCA_959609185.1. Taxonomy (NCBI): domain Eukaryota; kingdom Metazoa; phylum Platyhelminthes; order Tricladida; family Dugesiidae; genus Schmidtea; species Schmidtea polychroa. The sequence continues at coordinate 18,176 of CAUHTR010001580.1, read as the reverse complement.
AGCTCCTGTAACGAATTTTATCAAGAGCATCACTAGCATTGCCAATTAATCCTCTAAGGAAGATTTCTTTGAATAGTTAGTGTTGATGATCAAGCTCATTAACTGAGAGATTCCGGCTTGGAAAGCAAAGGTTTCAGCCTCTCGAAGGTTTGACATTTTATTAATAAATTGTAATGAGAATTGACGATGGCGATGTTCGAAAGAAGCATGAATGTTATTTTTTTTGAATATTTAAACAATCATTTTAATTTAATTAATTTAATAATGTATTTTAAATTTAATTATTAAATTGATTATTAAATTGACTACAGAATATTTTTGTAAATTGTCAATGATTTTAAATGTTATGTTTTTATCATTTACAATCCTCACACCGATCGAGTTTACTGATAATATCGGTCGATAATAAAAGGTTTTTCCAACAATTTATGTTAAATAAATAAAAATATTGATCTACAATACCACGAGGACAAAACCAAGAACATTATTAGGGAAAACGCAATTGGGATATTGATAATGACGTGCATGACAAAGTTCGGACAGGGAAAATCAGCGATTTATTTTGGAGATTTTGAAGAGCAAAGTAGCTAAAAGCCAATGATTTCAATAATTTGCATTTATAGAGGATATCATTAGAGAAGACTAGAAATAAATCAATATGAAGTCTCCAAATTCTCCACGAATATTGATTTAGAAATGTGATATTATTGATTTATGTGTGAAAACCCGTAGCAGGTGCCAATTTACAAACTGGGGATAGGGGACCATCATTAGGAATAACCCGAAATGCAAATTAACTCCAACACCTAAATTCACGGGAAAATAATCCAGATTTTATGTCACATTAATTTTGTATCAAATTTTTAATTTAATGATTTATATTTCTAGAGCTCTCAAGTGCACAAGGAACTTTATTCACTGCCATTTATTTAGTGCTTTTATTCTTCGGTCGGCCTCATTTCTCGTTTTATTTATTATCACTCCTTCCGGTCATCCTCTGCGAATTCTTCAGATTGTCTTGATGATTTCCAGACTTGCTCATTTGGCAATCTTCCATTGGATGCTGATTGAAGGGTTATATTTGTTCAAATTAATATATTGGACTTATGGACTAAGGAGGCTGCGAACCAGACACTTTGCTATCATTGGATGGGGTAGGTATATATTATTTCGTTCATGCTGAATATATATTTTAACTAAATGAAATTGACATGGACCGACTGTGAATATAATTTTTGTTTGTTAACGGCCTTAGACATTTGCCTTTTACTTTTTATTTGCTTTGATTTTTATATACTGACTGCTGCCATGTTTTCATTGCTACATATTTACTTTCTGTCACTACAAAGTTCGACATTTATTTCACAAAAATGTTTTCTACAACTATATATCATTTTGTTTATATCAAATGAGTCAAACAATATGACCTATAAGATATTGTAAATGAAGTTACGAGGATGTCCAACAAACGATAACAGAAGGTACTTGCAATCGAAAAGAGTCTCCCTGGGAAAATTTCACAAAGAGGGACGAGTTAAGCATAAGTTGTTTATAAAGGTAGAACCCAGAGAGTCTTGGTTACATGTGGATGGAGATTCGTCATAAAAGACTTCCTTGACTTAAGGTCCACTTAGGTTCAGAATTGTTTCTAATTCAGTTCATTTGACTAAATTCCCTTTTTCCTTGTAAAGTGCCAGAAATATTGACAAGACTGTATGACGTCAGAAACTCATGGTTTCTTTATTTCATTAAAGGGCTGTAATTGGTTTGAAAATCGGAGAAGGAAACGAAAGTAAAAAGAAATGAAAAATGAGAAAGATAAATCAAATAAAAGAAAACAAACAAGAAATTAAAACAAAGGTCATTGTTAATTAAGAAATACAAACAAAGGAGGAATTTCAAAATTCAGAAAAACAAAATATGGGAAAAGCCATATCTTAACAGCTTGTCAAAGATAACGGAATTGCCGGAAGAAGTCGGCCTAACAAAAAAAGAAACAAAGGAAAACATATCTCGACATCTGTCAGATATAAAATGGGAACAGTCAGGAAATGCGGGAGAAAGAAAAGTTAAAAACATTGATAATCTCTAGTGCCGCAAATAAAACAAGCTATATAAAGAGAAAGCGTGGACCAAGAAATTGACAAGAAATTGAGATAAAACCGAGACAACAAATTAGACAAATCAGACAAAAATTTATTGGAAGACGATTTATGAAGAGTAATTGGAAAAATAATTAGTTGAATTAGTTGAGAAATAACCGAAATAAAGTTATTTGAATATTTGAATAAAGTTGTCGAAGGTCAAAGAAAACAACCAACTCCAAGTCCCAGCCGATAAACCAATAAGTAGTTAGTGATCTTTTAATCCGGTGTTGTACACGAGTGCTATTTCTTACTGAGTGTTGCAATGAGTATTGTATAGTCACCGAGCAGAGTTTTGAATCGATTGTCAGTGTAAAGTGAAAATGATTTGTGATTATCAATAAAGATTTCTGTTGTCAAGTGTTATTTGTGGGTCAGTCAAATACACGCTGGGAGTTAGAGTAAGAATTTTAACTTTGCAAATATTATCTCCAACCCATAACCCAACACAATCAACAAAATATGATATAATTAGGATTGAATGGAATAGAATGCGAAATTACAGAAATCAATAAATTATCAAATTCCAATTTGAAAAACGGATCTGATATAGATTAGACAACGAATAAAAAATTAATTAAAAAAAATTAAAATTAATAAAAAAAAGTTTTTTAAACAACAAGAAAAATAAACATAGGGGATTTCGGAAAACAATTAATGACAACATGATTAATGAGAACAAATAAAAAAAAGATTGTCATAAAAAAGGCGTATGGTAGGGCAATTAATTATTTTCTACGACAAGAATATGCAAGAAAGCTGCAAAGCAAAAATTTTTAAACAGATGAAATTTGGGTTAAATATCATTAGTCAAAAGGATTATTTTATTATATAAAGGTTGTCAAAATAGGAAGTTAGCGGCATTTTGCCTCAGGTGGGAAGAAGAAAGCAACAGTAGGTCTAAGGAAAATAACAAATTTATTTGAATTAAGTTATCAAAAAGATTAGAGAAAAAAAGGACTAATCAAAAAGTGTAACATCAAAAAGGTGATTATTATTATAAAGTACGCGGGGCCATAACAGTTCACAGTGAAGCTCATAGGGCGATTCTTTTTCGTTTTGGGTTTTGCTTTGGAAGTGTTATTCTTGTTTATTGAATATTAAAGAGTAAGATGAGTCAAATATTTGTTTATTTGTTTAGTTATAAATCCAACAATTTGTTTGTTTTAAATGTCATTAGTATGCAAAATTTTGAATTATTTATTTTAGTATGAGTGCGGCTGTTTAATTGTGCACCTTAAAGGGAATATATTAGATTTGTGAGAGTTATCATAACTGACTCGCGTTTGGTGGTGATTGAAGTAATCCCCCAATGAAATATTGAAATTTATTGATATCACATTATTAGAGATAAGTTAAAAACAAAACATGACTACTAAAATAGGATTTGCAAGAATATTTGTGTTAAGGTTGTGAGGAGGATAATGGAGTTCTGAAATTATAATTACTTGTTCATAAATCACACTGAAAATTGTTCCGAGCTTTGAATTAATTTATTCTGAGAATGGACGAACCTAGGGACCCCATGATAATGAGGTTAGAATTCATTTACATTGACGTACCACAATTACATTCGAGTAAATTCCGGCATTTCAACTAAACAAATAATCAAGAAAATGAATATTTGTTGCCCCTTTCAATTCAATCTAAATTTGATTCCATTTCTCAGAAAATATTATATTTTCCCAAAACAAATTTCTTTATCGTGTTCGGCTCAGATTTCCTTGTTTGACTGTTTCGTGAGATTTTATTTCCCAGACATGAAGTCTCCCAGAATTTAATTCTCACATAGTGAACCGGTCAACTGTTTCCTGGCCCATTGTTGTTGTCATAATAAATCTACATAAATCCCTTTAGACGTCTACAGCAGACATTTCTGACTTGGGGGGGATGAAGGCGATTACGAGAATTTGATGCCTATTAAATATTCCTTGGAAAAACAATTGAACGTGTGGATTTAAGCGAATTTCCATATTTCAGGCGCCTTTCCTGTAGAAAGGCTTTAAAAAGTAAATGGGTAACAAATTCGTGGGGATTAGTTTGGAGATTTTTCGTTTTCGCTGATAAGTATTCTCATTCAAAACCCAATTGTTACGTCACTTATTACACATTTTGAGGTGACAAAACTTTAAGTTTTTGTAAGAGGGAGAAGGGAATTATATCAAATGGTAACCTAAATATACTGAGAAAAGTTTAAAATTAAATAATTTTAATTAAAATTTTTTTTAAAAATACTTTTAAATTTAATATGTCACGTTTCCCTGACAACAATCCCTTTGTCCTACCTTAATATTTGGTTCAAATACGTATTTGGGCTTATTTTGGGGGATGTCCTTTTTCTACACACAACAAAACATTTATTCAAACAAATTCATGTCATCCCTTTCTGGAACATCGTCATAACTTATCAAACATTGAAGGTTATAGACATTATACATAATGAAATTTAAAAAAGTATTCATATTATCTTATCAGGGAGGGGAGGAGCAACTGGTCACTAGAATATATTTCCTATTAACTAAAATAAATTCATTGAAAACCTCTCAATAATTCAGGGTTTCCAATGGCATTAACCTCAGCAAATACTCTCTACAATATCTTTACGAGTCCTCACGAGTGAGTTTTATTTTGATAATATTTTACCGGCATTAATCTTTTCTTTTTACCAGCGTCTGGATGAGACAACTGGATTACTTTACTGACATTCCCATCATTATAATTCTCATTGTAAGTTTGATTTGCATTGCAATTGCACACCAATTGCATGGGTTAAAGAATTGCTGCTGTGGCATGCAGGGAGACTGAATAATCTCGGCTGTCATTGTCACAGTTGTAAATAAGTGACACTGAAGAGTTTCATTTTATTTAATATTCCTTCTTTTTTAGATGAATTCAATAATTATGCTGTTTATTATCCACGCGCTTGTTGTCAAATTACGAGCTCGCCGACCACTGGGAATACAAAAGTCTGTCAAAAGATTCGAACTGCCACATCAGGATTCAAGTGGATGTAACAAAACTCATAGAATGTCGTATCAGCTTTCGCGATTTCCCGTAGAGTACAGGTAGAGGTGTTCAATGTCATTTTAGAGCATAAATAACCCTAACCCAGATTGGATTCCGCCATATGAATCTTTTTTGTTTTTTTCTTGTCGAATGAGATTTGATATTTTCTATAGGCAAAAAAGAGTTTCAATATTTTCTGCAGGGAATTCTGGTCTCTCTATAGCGACAGGCTTTTTATACAGAGAATTGCGGTCTTTGATCTTTGAATTATTTGGTCGATTTCTACCTCACTTTTCAGTTTCGTTAAAAATGTCTCAAGCTCTGTCAAACAGGGAAATATGCGCTCATGAATTTTATGGCTGACTTGATAAATATGAGCAATTATTTTGGTTAGGAAGTTTTGATCAGAGAAATTTTTGTACAGAAAGATTTGTTCGAATGAAATGAAGTAAATTAGGAGAAATATAATTTAAATTATGCTAATATTAACATTGTATTTATAAAAAATTTGATTATAAATCAGTAAATTGATATTCACGAATTTTTGGTACAGCTTTTTTCAAACGATTTTGATAAAGTAATCCAACCTGAAAGAGGCAGTTCCGAAAATTCGTGAATATCAAAAACATCGATATATTACTGATTAATAGTCAAGCTTTTTAATAAATAAAAAGTCAATTGAAATGAAATCAGTGGTGAAAATCGAAAGTTCTTATAATATATTATTATTATTATTATTATTATTATTATTATTATTATTATTATTATTATTATTATTATTATTATTACTATTATTATTATTATTATTATTATTATTATTATTATTATTATTATTATTATTATTATTATTATTATTATTATTATTATTATTATTATTATTATTATTATTATTATTATTATTATTATTATTATTATTACTATTATTAATATTATTATTATTATTATTATTATTATTATTATATTATTATTATTATTATTATTATTATTACTATTTTATTTATTAAAAAGCTTGACTATGAATCAATAAATATATTGATGTTTTTGTGATATTCTCGAATTTTCAGCATTAGAAGTGATTTTGATTATTATTATCATTATAATTATTTTTATTTGTAAAAATTTATTTCATAATTAATTAAGTTATAAATTATTTTAAAGTTTTCACTATCACTTTATAAGACCTTAATTTTTTTAATTTTTTAAATATTGCTTCATGAAAACTCTATTTCTACCTTATTGTGCAAATTTGACAATTTAATAAATAATTATGCAATTCAAATCACATTTATTCAATGTCAATTCATTAAATTCTCCATGCTTATTACCTATTGAACCCTTACTTTAATCCACCTTAAATTGCTTGTCCATCTTATATTAGCATGATTTACATTATATTTCTCCTAATTTACTTCATTTCAGTCGAACAAATCTTTCTGTACAAAAGTTCTCTGACCAAAACTTCCTAATCAAAATAATTACGCATCAATTCAACCATAAAATTCATGAGCGCATATTTCGCTGTTTGACAGAGCTTGAGACATTATTGCCATACAAAATACTTAGACCAAAATACCTCAGTATTTTTTAACGAGACTGAAAATGCATGACGCACTTAAAAACACCCTCACTATAATACGTGCTTCACATTGACATTGACTCAATATGCCTGCCTTACATTGCCTTACTGGGAAAGGAGGTAAAGGTTCTGGGACATTTAGCTGGAGTGTAGGGCACCATCATCCTACTACTTTTATAGCTTTCTTTTAGGGAAAGAAGAAAATTTAGGTGAATACAAAGTCAAATTGGAGGAATTGCAAGTGAATTTAAAACGTAAATTTGAAGATTTGGGGAATTCTCATGTATAATGCCACTGATAACCCCCCCCCCCCCTCCCCCTCATAGATAATTATGGAGGAAGTAGGGAAATATTTAATTTAAATTATTGAAAATTTAATTTTGCATGAAATAATCAACATTTTCTATTTTAGAAAAGCGATGAAAGCAACTCTCGTCCTGATGCCTTTACTGGGCTTTTACTACATCATTTTCATCACCCATTATCATCCTAAAGTCAAATTTTTATTCACATATTTAAATGCAATGTTTACATCAACACAAGTTATTTTTGTTATTTATTATTATTATTATTATTATTATTATTATTATTATTATTATTATTATTATTATTATTATTATTATTATTATTATTATTATTATTATTATTATTATTATTATTATTATTATTATTATTATTATTATTATTATTATATTATTATTATTATTATTATTATTATTATTATTATTATTATTATTATTATTATTATTATTATTATTATTATTATTATTTATTATCATATGTTATTATTTATTTATTATTGTTATGAAGAGAAAATAAATAAAAAATAATTATAATAATAAAATACCAGACCCACTCTCATCCAAATGTAGGAAAATCACAGCCGCAATGGCCAACATGGAATATATTTGAAACTGTTTTATATAATTTGTCATAAAACTCGTTTGGACCAGTTTGCGAAGTAATTGAAATTTAAAGCAAAAATCTTTATTAATTAACTTTATGATTATAGTGTAAAATATTACTTTTTGAGGGAGGTGCCTAGGCACTTTAACACATAAGGCGGCCTTCCATCCGTTCACTCAAATATATAGCACATATATCATCTTGAATAATGAACCACATACATTATGGGGGAGGTAGTTACAAATTAAGGTTTAATATAAGAGATGATTAATTTATATAAAGAAAAAACACATCTATTTGAAAAAGGACAAAAGTTGTGGGCGACCGACATGAATTATGTGATTATTTTATAAGAAAGTAAGAAAACAATTTTGGTAAGAAAGTTAAATATAAATACACATACAATAAATGCAACAACCCTATAATAAAAATACATACAAAGGGACATCAATTATGTGCACAATTACTTATTATTGGCATTTTTAATTATTAAAATATGCAATTTGAGGATAATTCAAGCGCTTTGTCACATTCCACTAGTAGAAGAGGAGTAAAGAGGAGCACCGAAAAATGTATTTTATAATTAAAATAAAAAATTTAAAGTTAAATTTTTGAAGTAATCAGAAATGGATAAAGAAGTTGACTGAAGTCAGAGAACTAGAATCACATGGAAATATTTTCATGAAATTATTGGTGAAAGAAAGCATTTTACGAGACATTTAAAAATAAGTATTTCAATAAAAATCACAAATGACCTGAAATTCATAATAAACACGAAAGTTTCATTTCATTAAAAATATTATCATTAAAAATGAAAAAAACATTTTAGAAAACATTTAAATTACTCACTGCCAATAATATGTGCCCTTGGTGCACATAATTTATGTGAGATGGTGTATTATTGGAATAATTAATAAACAATGATATAATCTGAGGAGTCAGGCATTCAAGATAATTCAATCAAACATACAGGCATTCGCATGCATTGATTATGCGGATTTACATGATATAATAAGAAGGCCAGGGAAATCAAATCTTCCAAAATATTTACATTAATTACATTGCAATAATCAACTCTGATTTTCAACTAAGGATAATATTTATAGAATCGCATTCATCATTCAATTATCATTACTCATGTTACTGATTTTTATTCTTTTCAGGGTTTCATGGTGGCTCTGATATATTGCTTTCAGAATATCGAAGTAAGTTTTCATTCACTTTTATCTAATAAAGTAAAAATAGAAATTTTCTTCCAATTTTAAAATTTTGATCTGTGATTTTCAATCCATCTAAGGCTGTGGCCTTTTGGTAATTCTTGCCAGGTTGCTAGGATCTCTCAAGAGTAGTTAAAGCTTCTTTCGAAATTTAAAAAATAAGGCGAATAACTAGACAAATGCCATATTTTTCCTTGAAAATCGTCACTGACCCATATTGGTGTTGTGACTTGAAGATTGGAACCCATGGAACTATTTATCATTATCTTACTCCATCAATTAATTCTTAAAAGTAAAAATAGATAACCAGTTCAAACACAGACTAAATAAAATCTTCAATAACGTTGCTGCTAGTTTAGTTAAATTGTTTAAGTGACAACTGTAAAAAGAAATCATAAAGAATACGAGTTAATCAAGCTTATGTCATTATATAGCAGGGACTATCCATTAGTGTCCCAACTTACTCTGTGCATAAGTCTTTCACTGATATTGTTATTTGTACAGCTTCCCTAAATCGGTTTGACTCAAACATATTATATACACCATTTCCAAATTGAATCTGCTATAAGCAGACAATTTAGATATAATATTAACGTAAAATTTTGGTGGTTGCATAAATACACGAATACATAATTAACTCAAAATTGTGTGCTCATTTTTTGTCATGATGTTTGTAGATTGGACTGGTTGTATTAACTTTTTGACAATATGCACCTAATAAGTACGTATGCATTTATCGGACAGCGTGCACATTTTTCTGCTCATGGCATTTTGAATTTAGTTCAAGTTTGTGTCACCAAATGCAACGTTTTTTACAAGTCGGATGTTAACGCAGCTCTTTCACTACATTAACATTAGAATTTTGATGATATTATCGAGGAATTAGCAGTACAAAAAGTTTGTACGAATTAAGAATAAAAAATGTTATGTTTCTGTATGTATATTATTGAATATATTGAAGGAATAAAATAATAAATAAATTGATAAAATTAAAACTTTCTCGTGTAATTTATTTAAATATCTATAATAGTTGCCTTTTTGTGTTTATTTTGTAAATTAAATTTTTATAATTTTTCTAACAAATGTAGGCAGTGGTTTTTTTCTGACGGAACGCTCTGGAGCGGCGTTCCGGCACCTTTTTTCATTGAATGATTTTAAGAAATTGACATATGTTTTGATTTTTTGTCATATTTCTATTTCTGACATTTCAAATAGTCAATTACAATCAAATTAAAAGTAGTAGTCGTACGCCAAAGCGAGTGAATCATAACTCCGTGCTTCCTATGTGTTATTACTGTTATATAAAACACGCTCACGGTAAATATACGCCATTAATATACTACGTCATTAAAATCGTTTCTGTCGTCGATAATAAGTGTATATTTTGTGTCCTGCATAATTATTTTATTTGTTAGCTAATTTAAGCGTCATTTTTTTGCATATAAAGGATAGTACAGATACGTTCCGGCGCCGTATTTTCCAGAAAAAAAGCACTGACTGTAGGTACATAGTAAATTATAATTTTTGTAGTAGTTTTTCAATTAAGCGAAAATATATTGTATTTGTATTTTTATTTTTGTATATATTAATTATCAGACGCAATTATATTGCAATTCTCTAAATTCTCAATCGTATACGTTTCTAATAATAAAGGACTTTAAATCAAATAATATTTATTTCAACCCAAACGTTTGTTTAAAATTCCGATATATTCAAACAAAACTTCGCAGGACTTTTCTAAATAATTCAACTGTTGAAATGTGGCAATTCTTTAAAAATAATTTCTCACCAATAAAGAATTTTTTCGATTTTTAAATAATTTTTTTAATAATAATATTTTTCCAATTTCACCAATGATTATTTTTTCCATTGAATTTATTATAAAGAGGGCTTGAAGGTTATCAATCAGAAATATATCGCTGTTTTTTGATACTCACGAATTTTCGGCACTGCCTTTTTCAAGTGAATTTCTCGATATATTACTGATTTATAGTCTTCAAGCCCTCTTTTAATAAATTTAATAATAATGTTTCTATATTTTACCATTTTTAAATTCTCACATTAGTTTAATTAATCAAATTTCTTTTTCGAGATTTTAACCCCTTGTCTGCCATGTTGATATATAAATAGATATGTTGACTACGACTTACACCATTTTCAAATTGAATCTACTATAAGCAGAAAATCTGTACGTAAAGTCACACTCACTTGACATCTTTTCGCAGTTTTTTAGAAAATACTTCAATTCACCATTAACTCTAAATGTTATCCTTATTAGTTGTTTTGATAAATGTGATTAAAACCGGGTGTATTTTGCATTTGTCACGTGATTATGATGGCATGCCACTAATATGTTTGTGTGTATACATCGGGCATTGTACTCAATTTTTGCTTATAGCAAATTGAATTTGGAAATGGTGTATTTTGTGTAAAACTACTTTAACTTTGTTATCTTAACATATTCATGGCCGGATGCTTTATACAGCCAACGCCACCAAAAAGTATTTTAATATGTATATTTTTTATTTTAATCAAGTCACTTAATTTTACTACTTAATGTTTTAGAAGTTTTATTTATCTTAATTCGTCAGATGGTGTTACTTTAATTTTGTATTATATATTATGAGTACGCCAGTGCATATGTTAATAGATATGAACTTAATTACGGTTTATTTCGTATTGGGCCCCTAGAAAATCATATATATACATGAGATATCTAGTACCAAGTAATGGATGGGTTACATACAATTAGTGGTGCAGGACTCGCTACGTGATTATTTATTTTCCACTTGTTAAATAAGATCGTTAAAATTATGTTTCATTACTTTCTATCCTTGACAGGAAAATGGTCAACCATTCATATGGTGATGATATTACAATAATTACTATATAAATATCATTGACAAATAATTCTACTGCTGAACCTTTTCTAAATTTATTAGTAACCTTTTGTCATTAGGTTAGGAAGCTGGTGAGAGGCCGTCTCATTGCCTGGCGCGAAGGTTATAATAATCCAAAACTGTCGCATGTGTCCCGAATATTACTCCTAATCCTATGTTGTATTTACAAACCGAATCCATCTATTATCCAAAATGGCCAGAGAATACGATCCATATACCATTGTCAAGGACATAATCAAACATGTAGGAAGTCAACCGTTGCTGAAAAACCCAATACAACGGGAGTCGAGGTAGAGCCAGGATTTGTTCTTGCATAAATCAGACAATATCCCAAATGGTATTGGTGAATGAGTTGAATTTGACCTTTTTATCAGACCATAACTTATTATTCATTTTGCGTATAAATGCGGATGTCACGATATTGCACCTTCAGATTTGTTTGATTATATTTGCTATTGTTATTGTTGTTGTATATTATAATTATACATTCTTTCTAATTTCATTCATATTTCTCAAACAGTTACACAATTATATCTATTTACAAACTCATTAGGAAGTACTTCGGTCGGGTATGACCCCTCCCCTATATAAATACTTTCGCGTTACCCTTGAAATTGCTTTCCCAACTCTTTTAATCCAATACTAATAATTCTAATAATCTAATATTTATGTGCAATTATTAACTTTGACATCTGCGCCTGCCATTGAGGTCAAATAAAATTGAAATGAGGTTCCAGAAATGTCATGAATACTCGTCTTAAAATGGTATCAAATATTGGAACCTTTTCCGTGGTACACTTGCAAAGTTTTCTTGGCACATCGTTCGGAAATCGCCGAAATAAAGAAACTAATCAATTATTTGACATATTAGGCCTAGATAAACTAAATGTTGCCCCATTTTCATCATTTTGCATTTAAATATTAATGATGTTGTTATATAAATGTGTTATACATATTAGAAGCTGCTAAAACATCTTCTAAATTATTTTTTAAATCAGGTTCACAGGATAACGTCATAATTCCAAGTATTTATTTAATGATATATTTGTATAATTTTCAAACAAATTTTCAGCCTTGAATAAAATATTTCCAAAACCATTTATTAAAATTTCAATATTTAATAAATATTTATTTAAAAATTATTTACTAATAAAACTTCTTTTGAAAAACTTATTTAATTTTTCAATTTAAAAATTATTTTAATAGTCATTATTTATCATTTCAAATTATCTTAATAAATCATTGAAATATTCAATTCTCAGCTGAAAACACCTCACAATACATATGGTATAAAAAGGGATATATTGCTATATTATGATAAATAATCCAAACATTCAATGAGTATCAACATGATATTTATGGGTAGGGGAGAATATATTATGAGTAGGGTAATGTGTGGAGCCGGGAACAAAGAACTATTACATAATCGATGACGTCACAGAGGAAATTACGTCATACCCCCACCCCCGGGGAGGGGGATTTTTTTTTTAAAATTTTTAAAAAAATTTTTTTAAAAATATATTACGTTGCGGTATTTTAAAATATATTACGTTGCGGTATTTTAAAATTTAATTATATTTTAATTATTAAATATATTACGTTGCGGTATTTTAAAATTTAAAAACTTATTTTGACGGTTAAGTTGACAAAATAAAATTATTATTACACACAATGTATATATAGTCTATCCTACAAGATATTCTGTCCCTCTATGGTCACACACACAATGTATAAAAATATTATTAGTGTCCACACACTCAACAAGTTAGTGTTCTCATCGATAGCTATTGATATATTATTATTATTATTATTATTATTATTATTATTATTATTATTATTATTATTATTATTATTATTATTATTATTATTATTATTAATCTATGTACTCCGAGTCTATCCGACAAAATATTCTATCCCCCTATGGGTACTACTCACAAGGGTACTGGTCACGCTCAACAACTCGCAAGGGTACAATGATATTATTAAACAATATAATAAAACACATATTTTCTAAATTTATTATTATTATTATTATTATTATTATTATTATTATTATAATTATTATTATTATTATTATATAGTCCGAGTCTATCCGACAAGATATTCTGTCCCCCCTATGGGTACTGCTCACAAAGGTAAAGGTCACAAATGAACTGCTAAAAATATTCAAGACAAAACTTTAACAAAGATATTATACTTTAAATATACACTTAAATTTATTAACACATTCACATTCATCATCTCCACATTTCATAACATTTTCAACAACATGATCTATACAATCGCTATATACACATGGTTCAGTATCTGTAAACTCCTCCATAGGTTCATCAATTTCTTGAATACTTTCCTCATCATCTTGAGTGTTTTCTTCATCAGTTTCACTCTCTGCTACCCAGTCTATATTTAATGCATTTGTAACAGATAATATATCCTCCATTTTCACACCAGATATTTCTGCTAATTTTTCCAATAAAAAGTTTATTATAAATTCTAAATATTAAATAATTCGATAATTAACTAATCATATTAACCTTTTTCTGTAGTCATTATTAGTATTTTAAAACTATAGTGTATATTTGTTTATAGAAAATATAGAAAATAATCGAAAACAAATATGACTAAATACATTTATTAAATACAACAACAAATTTATTAAAATATCTGTGAAAGTCTAGCAGACATAATTTTCCAAATTGGAGAATACACATCATTATTATCAACTTTATATCCTTGGATTGCAATTGTTATATACCAATTTTCGTTTTCTTTGAAGCTGATTTCATCAAAGGAATCATAAAATCTTGCATATCGGTTGTTGAAAAATGCATGTTGATTACAAAATAGATTCGTATTCAACCGTTTGAAAACCTCATCAATAGATTTAATATCTATCATTGAAAGTGTGCCGGATAATAATTGAAATTGGGTAGGAATTAGCTTGATCGGTGACACCAATTTCATATTGATTTCTTCTTTTAAAAAATACATTTTATAGTTGTGGAACATTTGAACAGGTTGTACAAGCTCTGGAACAACTTTTGGCTTTTCAGTGCTTGAAATTTTCTTTGTCATCGTGAATTATGATTAAAATGAAATGGTACAGGGTTTTTATACCTATGACTATTGTTTATCATCCAATCAGATTGCAGCATGTCTTTGTTTTAAATTGCAATGATATTGCATTGATATTGCATTGATATTGCACTGATATTGCATTGACACACGTTTTATATTATTAAAATTATTATTATTATTATTAATATTATTTCTATTACTAAAAAGACAAAACAAAAAATGGTTAAACATAAAAATTTATTTGGATAAAATTTGACAAAAATGGTAATTACGAAGTGTCTTTACCAAAGACCATTCGACATATCTCTGGTAGCGGAAATTGCAACAGCTACAGCCCAAACTGCAAGGGTATTCTACTTCTACTTCCTTCATTGTTCTTCCAATCTTCACATCCCAGAGAAATGTATTGATAATATCGAAAATCCAGATTCTGGTTTCATTGTAAATTAAATCTGGGATTATTGCAACATCTCGATCTTTGAGAATATCATACATTTGCGGGTAATAAAAATACAATCTTTCCAGTATTATTGCATGATATTCATCTGTAAATAATAATAATAATATGATAAATACAATTAAAATTTACCATAATGTTCATGTTCTTTCATGGCTGCTATAGCTGAACTTTGAATATTGTACATGGTTTAAAAATGATAACTAAACCGAAGACGTTTTGTTATAAATAATCATCATCCAATTAGATTTCGACCAATCAGAATCATGCATATCAATTGCATTGAATTTGCAATGATAAATAATTAATTAAGTGATAATAAAAAATCTAAAAATTCTTTTCCTTCAATTATTGATTTAATTTCAGATATGATATTATCAACTATACATTTGTAATCAATATTTTTTATTCCAAGAATTACTATCTTACCGCTAGCGAATATATTTACACACATAGGGTTATATTTTATATATCTCAAAGCTGGAAATAATTCTGGTTCGTAAAAGCATGGTATTAATTTAGCCAATTTATGTAAATTACAAGAAAAACCTATATCGGAAGTTACGGTTATCGATTGTATTTCTAAATCATAAACATTATATTCACTAGCTTTGATCATTTCCTTACACCCCATAATTCTACATTTACCAGTTTTGAAATATATTATTGGATATTTTTTACTTCTATTGATAAGTTGTTGTGGTTTCCCCATTGGAAATACCATTTTTGATACATCAGCTTTTGCCCTGTAATTTATATTTGAAAGCATTTTAATGAAATAATTATAAAAACTCTGTTATATATATAGTTATTTTAAAAAGGAGTTCATTTAAATTATCATTATAAACAATAATTATATAGTTTAAATTTAAAAAATGGAATTACGAAATGATGCAGTATACCAAATCGTTGGTCCAAGTGGTAGCGGAAAAACATTATTTGTTTGTAAATTACTAAAATCAAATTTGTTCAAAACAAAATTCAACAATATTTATTGGCACAGGGGCGCCGATGAAGAACATGGATTGATGCAATCAAGTTTCTGTCAATTGAAAAACATGAAAATAGTAAAGGGTTTTGATAAAAACTGGTCAAGTCGTTTGAAGAAAGATGATGTCATCATTATCGATGATTTGTATCAAGAAGCCAATAAAGAAAAGGATTTTAATAATTTATTCACAAAAATCAGCAGACATGTTGGTGTAACAGTTATTTTCATAACACAAAATCTATTTCATCAAGGTGGTGCACATCGAACACGTAATTTAAATGTACAATATCTAGTTATTTTCAAGAATCCTAGAGATGCAACTGTCATCGATTTTCTTGGACGACAAGCATACCCTAAATACCGTAATTTTCTTATCAATGCATTTCAAGATGCTACGAAAATACCTCATGGGTATATATTTCTCGATTTCACACAACAATGTCCTGATGATATACGGGTAAAAACAGATATTTTCAACCCAAAAGGTGCCATGGTTTATAAACAAAGTTCAAAACAAATTTGAAAACACATAAATCATGTTTTCAAAAACAAGGATATCGAATAAAAAACAACCAAAAGTTCCACCAACAACTAGTTATACTCCATCTAAAGAACTTATTACAGAAAATTTTCCTGCAATGAATCTTATTTCGAAAAATCCTAAACCTAAACCTAAAAGTAAAACCACTAAGAAAGTAAAAGTTGTTAAAAATCATCGGAGTTTCCCGTTTTTCAATACATTGTTAAAGGCACCAAGTATGAAAAGAAACAGTATTTTACAATCATTCCCAAATTATGTTGTCGACGATTTACTCGATATTATACTTAAAGTAGTCAAAGGCAAGATTAAAATCAGTAAATCTAAAAAGCAATTATTGAGTAAACATAGGAAACCTTTGCAATCATTAGTAAATAATAAAAATCGTCAACAAATGAGAAAAATTATATATAAACAACAAGGGGGATTTATCGGTGCATTGATACCTTTAGCAATATCATTATTAGGTGGAATAATAGGAAGTTGATCATAAACAATGGGTGCTAATCCTTCATTACCAGACATTAAATTTAATATTAAATCTTCGTGTTGTAATGGAGAAGATTTGGACGAACCCGGAAGACGAAGCCGGTTTCGGTGGAGTGGCAAAATTAAACAAAAGAGTTCCGAATTCGAAAAAGGAAACCCAGAAGTGGTTATCAGACCAGCTTGCGTACAGTTTGAACAAACCAATGCAGAAACGATTCCCAACAAGAGTATATAAAACATATGGAATAAATGATTTATGGCAAATGGATTTGATGGAGATGATACCCTATTCGAAAATTAACAATGGGTAATAAATATATTTTAACATGTATTGATGTATTCAGTCGGTTGGCCCGAGCAATACCCGTCAAGGCAAAATCTGGAGATGAAATGTCCAAAGCTGTTAATGATTTATTTAAAGATGGACATCCTAATAACTTGCAAACAGATTTAGGTATTATTAATATTATTATTATTATTATTATTATTATTATTATTATTATTATTATTATTATTATTATTATTATTATTATTATTATTATTATTATATTATTATTATTATTATTATTATTATTATTATTATTATTATATTATTATTATTATTATTATTATTATTATTATTATTATTATTATTATTATTATTATTATTATTATTATTATTATTATTATTATTATTATTATTATTATTATTATTATTATTATTATTATTATTATTATTATTATTATAATTATATTATTATATCTAAAATATGCAAAGGTCGAGAAATCATTTTAGTCAAAATATTGAATTAGGATTTATAGCATTTATTTACAATAAACGCAATTATCACAAGGTTATCACAAATTTACGATTGTTACAGATATACAAAAGAAT